>PVKN010016060.1:0-18103 GCA_004027915.1 Capromys pilorides
TTTTTTTTTTTTACCTGAAGTTACCCTTCTGAAAATGTCCATTTGTGTCACTGCTTTCTCTTTTGGAGAGGAAAACAGGGAGGCACCTTCTTCCATGTAGCAAGGATCAAAGGCTTCCTAATGGCTAATAGAGGTGTATGACTTCTGACTGTGTGACTCTTTTTCTTTATGGGGTGACTTTGTGTCTGCTGGGTCGTTTGGCAGCTTTTGGAAACATTTTCGTTTTCGTAACTTTTATGAGAGTTGCCGCTGGGTGGGGTCAGAGATGTAGCTCAGTGCACTAGAATGACCTGACGTTGCCTGTGAGCAGCGCCTACCTAAGAAACCCTGACGCAAGGTGTTCAGAGGTAGTTCTTGAGCAAGAACTATATCTATGTACATGTAAGCAAGCTTATTTACAAAATTATTCATTCATGCTCATTCTATACTTGCAGAGGTTTAGGACAAGCTACATGGAAGTAGAAAGGTCCAAGATGGGGAACCTGGAGAACCCACACTGTAGCTCCACACTAAGGCTCTGTCCTTTTCCAGGCTGTGGCTCAGCTTTGTCATTTAGCCTTTCTGCTTCAGATTTTTTACCCTAAAAATGAGTGCTTGAACTATAGGGGCTCTGATGTACTTTCAAGTTCAGTGATGTCTACGATAAATTTTTCTCTTATTGTTGAAAATGTAAATATCATTTTCAGAGGACTAAGTGCCCACATAAGAAGCACAGGGACCAGGGTTCAATCCTTGGTACTGATGGGAATGCTGAGCTGGCCAAGTCTAGGCGTGGTGACACATGCATATGTGGTGGCATACGCTTGTAATCCCAGTGCTGGGGAGGCTGAAAACAGGAGGATCATAAGTGTCCACACTGCATAGTGAGACCCTATACTGAAGACAATAAAACAAAACAAAGTAAATGCCAGCATCCAAGGGTGGAAGTACACACTTATAATCTCGGCATGCAGGAGAGTGAAGTAGGAGGATCACATAAATTCAAGGCCCACCTGGGTTACATAGTGAGTTCAAAACCATTCTAAAGTGCATAGCAAGACCCTTTCTCAAAAAACAAAACAAAACTAAGAACTAAAACAGGGATATAGTCCAAACGTTACATGGGAGTTTTGAGAAGTGTTTTTGAGCACTTTTCTTTGTTGAAGAAGAAACGGGAAGAAAAAAGTAGACAGATCTTATTTGCTTGTTAGTAATTGGGACATTACACTGTGCCGGCGGTGGTCATAAGAGCTGAGCCAAAACATGGTCCCATGGAATAAGACAAAGAGTAGCAGAATGTCCATTGTTTTCCTTTGCTGTGAATGTGTTCTCTTGTGATTTCAGGTGAGCTACAGTGGCAGGAACCCAGTGACATTCTAAGAAGTAAACATCCTGCTTAGGCATTTGCTTTCAGTTTTACAGACCTGAGTGGACATGGAAGGGGGTCAGGGAGTCACTGTTTGCTTTAACAAACAACAACAGCAACAATAATACGGCTAAATATGTTCGGTTTTTCAATTTCTATAGTAAATCAAAGAGTGACCCTTCTTTTGTAAGCAGGAATCTATATCTTCTGTAGATCTAATCAACATATCAGCGGACAAAAGAACTGTAAAGAAGGAAAACGTGGAAATACAGGTGAAGCATTCAGGATGAAAGATCTTAATTCAAGATGAAAGATCTAGAATCTTAAGCCACAGCTGGCTGGCATTCTTCAAGCATTTAGAAAAAGATCTGGTTGTATAGGAGAAGTCCCATATGTGGAGTATTTCTAATTTCAGGCCCCAAAACTCCCAGTGCAGGCTTTGTACAGAAGCAGGAACCTGCAAAGTAAAAGGGCTAAAAAGAGTGCCTTATACTGCAGTCCCACGCCCATAGCCTCCTGTTGCTGGCATTCTTGCCACATGGTGATTTCTGACTTTATGGCCAGACTGATGTATATGAAAAATGGTGTTATGTTGTTTCTAGAGTTTCTAACTGGCCACTACTTAGGAATCAAGGCTGGGAAGGGCATTTATCTGGCATGCAAGAGTCCTTGGATCCTCCTCCTACAGCTGTGCATGCACTTTCATGTACACACACACACACACACACACACACACACACACACACAATTTAAGAATCAGGAAACTCCCTGCAACAGGAGGAATGTCTCTTTGTTCGTTCCACCTGTGCCCTCCTTATCCTTCCTCATGACATTTTTACAAGATAAAATGTTATCTTTGAGAATAATATAGTTTGAGCCAAATAGAAAAAAGGTATTTTTTCTAGAGCAAATTCATTACAGGCATTGAATTCAGAAGTGAAGAGAATATAAAGCAAGGATATTAATCATGTGAAGCTTTTACATCATGCATCTTACATTGTGTGAACTGAATAAGACTATCTTATGTATGTGTATGTGTGTGCGTACATACTCATGTTCTATTTAAAGAAGTTTGAAATTCCTCAGGAAATGACATTGTATTTCTTCCCTTTTGTGATAAATGTAATATTGAAAAAGCTGTTTCCTCTTCTTTAGTTGAATCTCATCACATTCTTTCTGGAATGCCAAGTTTTCTCAAACATTTTACTATAACAGTGCTTCAGACTGTGGAAAGTTTTCTGTATGGGGTGGAAGTGTAGCTTAGTGGCAGAGTGCTTACCTAGCACTCTGTGAGCATGTGTGAGGCTTTGGATTTGATCCCCAGCACTACATAGACACACACAAAGACAAACAGACAAAATCTAGGATAATTCTGTTTTCATTTCCACACATTCAAGGATTGCAAATATCATTCTTGTAATCTTTCCCCCAATGTTGTAAACAGTGATGCAGATTGTAGTCACTGGTAAAGGCTGAAATGAACAGGAGTGATCCAAAATATTGGGCACACATTAGAGAAAAGGAAGATGAGTCAAAGAAGCTGGCTGTGAATTTTTTAGGCATGTGGAATTTCCTGGTGGAAGGTGTTAAGAAGTCTTCATAGAGGGTTTGCAATTGATATTCATTCCAGTCAATTCAAATAGCCTAAGAAGGCAGTTGAATCTAATCAAAGTGATTATAACAAAAAATGGGGAAAAGGAGGAAGAATAAGGAACATAGCAAAAATGAGATTTAAAGTTCCAAAACTTTAAAAGAATTTGAGGTTATAATGTGAAAGGAGTATGTTTAATATTAAAATGAAGGAAGAAATAGTTAAGTAATATTCTGTATAAAAGAGCCTGACATTGTCTTTAAAATATTCAAACAAGACAATGAAAAAAATTGTGAATTTAAGGGGTGTAGGTTGAGACCTCCTGAGCAGAAATTAACATCCTAATAATTGAAGAATAAATCAATATTAATAATCAGTGATTCAAAAAGAAGAAAAACCTGTCATTGAGGGCTTTCTGTGTGTCAGAGAAAGTAAACAGACATCACAATCACTCTCTGTCCCTCTATCCACCCTGCAGCCTGGCAGACAGTGAAAATGCCAACACCACCCTTGCCACCTCCACGGTTGCAGTATGTGCCAGCTTACTCCAGGCATGACGTAGGTCAGTGGTGGTGAACCTATGGCATGCATAGCACAGCAGGCCATTTTTATCACTAAAAACTCTAAAAGGTTCACTATCACTGTTGAGGTGCTTTATATTTTCTTTTATGAGCACAAACACCCTAAACATTTGCCCTTACATTGTAGGTGTATGATTGAAGTTTCATACAAGTTGTGTGCTTTGACTAAGATTGATTGAGTGGCAGATCTGGTGTTTGAACTCAGGTTCAGCTAATACCAAGGCCAAATCTGCTACCCAGGGCTTTTGATGTCTCGGAGAACATGGGGATCTCAGATGCTTCTGATGATCTCCTCTGCTTGCTTATGTCAGAGTAATGAGCCCGCAGAGGTACATGAAGGATGAGCTGATAGTATCACTGTTGTGGTTGAAAGTTGAGATTATTATTCTGTATTCTGAGATCTTTTGATTTGACATTGTTTCCTTTAGTCCATGCTGTTTTGTGAAGCTGTTGGTTTATTATGGGATGAATGCCCTGAGCAAGGTCCCTCAAGCAGCTGTTATGAGATGTGGAAGTTAGACTTGTTTCCTGGGGAAGGAGATGGGATGAGGATGTGGGGAAAGAAAGAAGGCCAAATTAGTCAGGGCCATCAACTAAAATCTGCTTACTGTTCTCAGAACCTGGTAGCAGCAGACCTTACCAGTGGAAATTTCCTTCAAATGGCCAAAGCATAGAAGGTCTCTACAGTTTTTTCAATAGAGGTCTCTTTATTACATGAAACCCCGTTCTTGGACTGTGGAAAATTGATTTTGTTTTTTGTCTGTTTGTTTGTTTTTGCTATACTGGGGACTGAACCCACAGCCTTTGCATTGTGTTACATCTCTAGTCCCTTTATTTTGAGACAGAGTCTCACTAATGTTCAAGTTGCCCAGGCTGGGCTCAAACTTATGATTCTTTTACCTCAGTCTCCCAACAGTGCCAGGATTATGGAAAATGAGTTATTGATGTCCCTGAAAGATAATTTCAGTGAGGGGCAATGCATTTTTTTAATGGTAGCTAGATGATATGGACTGCTTAATAGGCATAATACCTAGGATAGATACTATATACAAGACAATAACTCTATCTGTTATTATTCCGACTTTACAGATGTGGAACATGGGAGGTTAAGGAACATGCCCAAGTTCATACAGTGAACAATTGAAAGTGCTTGGATTGAACCCAGGCCTTAATCTCTATGCTATGTGGCCTCTGTTTCTTCCCCTCTGATAAAAATGACTATGTTTTTCTTAGGTACTTAGTGTGGGAATGAAAGGCAGATGTGTGAGTAGCCTTGACTTTGGGTAATTGGCTTCAGGCTCATCTAATCCTACTGTTGGCCATCCCCCAGTCAAGCTGTTTCTTAAATCTTCTTTTGAGAATCTCTCTCTCTCCTCCTTGCCTTGGAGGAGGGAGAGAGATTCTCAAACAGCTCCCTGTCCTTGTCTTTTTCTCTGACTTTCTTTGCATTTATTTCTTTGTTCCTATCTCAATCCCTTTTTCACTTCCTCTCCCAGTAGTCTAACTCTTATTTACCACTGATAGTCAAATGGGAGGGACAGTATAAGAAGCCACTGCAAGACGACCTTGACAAGTCTGAATAACACTGTTTCCATCCTTTTTAGAAAAAGAAGAAAGAATGAAGCAAGGCTCTGTACCTTCCTTTGTTTCCTTATCAGGAAAAGTATCTAGTGGGGATCTCAGAGGCAACTTTGCTTGGCAGTCTTTCCTGAGGCAGAGGGTCACCGCACCATGACTACAAGAATAAGGTGGAGAATCCGACTCAGAGGCAGTGTGGAGGAGGTTGACTTGGCCTTCATTTTCTGAAGGACAAAAGGCATTAGATCCCACCCTCAGGCTTGGCAAAGGCTGCAGCCACAGTTCTTTCAAGGCCCACAGATCTTTAAGAGCATGGATCTTGTTTCCTTTTTGTTATCTACAGGATGGGAACTAGCTTTTGGAGCATGTTCTACAATAGAAAAAAAAAAAAATATTTTGCTGTTTTAAAAAAGAAAGTTCCATGTCATATCTTCTGCTGATGAAGGCATACAATGAATTATTATCTCAAATTGATTTCAGAGGGGAGAAAAGAGCTCTAAATGGACAGAGTTGTTCTTTTTGTCTTGGCTTAGCAAATATATACTGTGGGAGGATGACTATGCACGTAGAAAAATTTATTAAATGGTTTACTAATTCTAGAATATTTCATCACCTATGGAATTTTAGTGTTCTTGAATATTTTTCCCCAAACTCACTGCATTTATTAAACATCTGCTATTTGATTGTAACTGCCATTGCATGCCTGAAAGTTCCCAGAGTGCTCTCTTCCTATACTGTTCCCTGTACCTTGCTGCCAAGGCATCTAAAACCTTTTAATGAGGTATTGTAAAATGTGAGCTCTGATTGGCTAAACAATCAAAGAGTATAGCAAACCATGTGCTATATTTCTCCCCTTCCCTACTTTAAGCGTGTCTTCTTTACGTCGCCCCAGTGTTGGCTGTCTCTCACTTCAGGACCTCTGCCTGCGTTACAGAGGCCTCTCCTGGTGCCTCCTGCTTACCCTTAAGATCTCAACTTTGATATCCTCAAGGAGCCCTCACCCAAGTTGTGACCAACTTGGTTCCTTGAAGTTAAATGCTTCTAGGGGACCCCAGATGCCTCTTGGTGTGGCTCTCCTTACATAATCAGTTTCTGTGAATGTGAAAAATGAAGGACACTCTCATTATTAGTTTAATCTGTGAACTAATTCTCCCTAGAGGTCTGTGTGCTAGAAGAAAAAGGCTTGGGAGTTCCATATTTGGAATCTAAGCATGTCTTTCTTTCCCTGCTGGCCATTGTGGTAGGTTGGAAAAGCCTCACACACCACAAACATTGCATGTTGCCAAGAATGTGTGATGTGGAAAACACTACTCTGGTTGTCTCCTCTACTGTCATCCCATTTGCCCGCTGCCCTGGCCTACCTGCCTCACGTAACTTACCCAGATTAACATCCTCCAGGGTCTGTGGAGTTGCTTTGTAGCCACGAAAGCTTACACTGGTAAGGGAGGCCACGTGCTGATTTTTCTCCTTACTGAGGTGGGCTATCTCACAATCCATCTTTCCATATGGTTTCAGGGATTATTTCATCAGTCCTTGCAGGTCACTCAAGAATTATGTTTGCTAGTTAATATAGTTTAATATCTTTTAATTAATTTGTCCCAGGGAGTATGTCTTAGGCTGTCTGTGTGTGCACACTTTATTCACAAAGGTTATCTTCCTCCTATAGGCCTAGAGCTACATGTGTATGGTGTAGCTTCTGTACTGTGTCCTTCTGTGATAACTAGAAAAGTCCTGACTCGATTTCCATGAGTACTGATTGATTTCAGCAACCCATTCTACATTTTTCAGTCCCTTCCTTTTGTCACTTTTAGAAACGGGATGTAGTTCTGATAGCAGTTGTGTCTTTATCCAGGTATCTCAAAATGTCTATTGACATTGTGTTGTTGAAGTCACAACTGCTTGGGATCTGGAGCAGCAGGTATTCCTGTCTCTCTTCCAGATAGAAGTCAATGAAATTAACTGACTTATCTCATTCTCTTCATTCCAGTGAGGAATCAGGTTTTCCTTCTCTGTGGCTCCTCTCATGGCCCGCGCATTGAGCCAAGTGACTTCTCCAGTCTGACATTCACGCAGTCACTCTTTTCCTGTGTGTTTGCGACTTCCCATTAATATTCTCTCCATCCTCCTGTTTCAAGCTGGTTGGGATGTAACTTGTGTCTTAGGAGTAGAACCTGGCAGAATAAGACAGAAGGCCATTGTCCACAATTGCGTTTTCTGTGTCATGTTGTTTTGATGTTACTTTCTTTTGTGGAATCCTAAAAGTTTCACATTTGTATCTGCTTCCTACTCCATCAGGAACAGAAAGTTTCTTCCCAGCATTGGCAAACATAAAGCTACTGTGAGCTTCGGGCAAGGGTCCAGGCCTTTCCAGAAAGCCTCTCTCCCTGGCATGCTGAGAAACTCTTGGCCGATTGGGAGGGCAGGGGTCTGCCTTGCATTTTTTCATGCTGCTTGTGTATGTCTTTCCCTTCTTTTGTTTTTCCTTCCTCCTCCTCCTGTGGCCCTCTTTTGTGTGACAAATGCTTTTCCTGGCAAACTCAGTATGTGAGTTTGCAATAAGCTTTCAAAGCTTCTTTAGGTGAAGTCACTGTCACAGAGGGAGACTGAGATTACCAGAACTCATTGAAAATGTCAGGTTTAGGAGGAAAGAGGCTGTGTCGACAGAAGGCCTGATCCAGGCCACAGAGGCTACAGCTTTCTGTGAATGTGAGTTCTCCAAAACAGGCCCTGCAGAACAACTCATGGACAGACTGGGATGTTAACTTGGATGCTCTTTAAATAATTGTAATTGTGAGAACCTGAACATTACTTTACTATCTGTCTACTGGTAGAATAACTGAAATTAATTATGGCCTGGCCATGCCAATGGAACACTGCAGTCAAGAGAATAAGATAGATTTAGAGGTCGTGAGCAGAAAGATGTTTATAACATATTGCTCAGAGAGGGGAAAATGTTGATGTATATACCATTACTTTTGTAGTATTAGGGGCTGAGCCCAGGAACTCCTAAATGAATTACATCCTTAGCTTTTCTAGTTTTTATTTTTTGTCTCGCTAAATTGTCTGAAATGAGCTTCAACTTACTTTCTTCCTCCTTTAGCTTCCCAGAGTTCTAGGATTGCAGGTGTGTTCCTGGCTTTGTATATATGCCATGTATGATCAAATATGTGTCTAGAAAGGATATGCTCTCTGTCTAAAAAAAGTCTAGAAGGATAGACTCCAGACTATTAATAACAGGTAATGGAAGGCTGGCCGGATAGCTCAGCGGACTAAAGCGCCTGATTAGGCATAGCACGGCGGCTGGGGTTTGATCCCCAGTGTGCCGTGCCAGCTTTGCCCCTGGGGCGTGCTGAGACAGCAATTGAAACTGGGCGTGGTGGCACATGCCTGTAATCCAGGTGCTTGGGAGGCTGAAAACAGGAGAACCACTACAAGCCTGATCTACACAGTGAGACCTTGTACTAAATACGTATAAATAAATAAGTAAATAATAGGTCATGGGAATAGGATAAGAATAAGGGTTTATGTGTAAGATTTACTATTTTTATAATGAGTATTAGAACTTCAAAATTAATAACTAATAACAAAGAGTAAGTGATATATTATTCTCACTGATTTTTACCTGTAATTTCAAATTTCAGTGTGAGGATTCTTTTGTTAGGAAACCCTGATGGGTCATTAAGTTGTCTGTCTAATTGTTAGACCAATGATCTTGTTGACTTTTATTGTGTGCTGTGAATTTCTCCGTACCCATATTTGTGTCTTCTTCAGTATTATTGGGAGAGATCTTCTCCCTGGTATTCTTAGCAAGTGCTAGGAATTAAATAAATCAATTTATCCTCCTTTTGAGATATCAGCCTGCTGTATGCAAATGTCAGATTCCCTCATGTTCTGGTCACCTGTGTTCTGCAACCCATTTATGTATCCATCATAGTTCTCAGCTCACTGCTGATCAAGAAGAAGGAAATTATTCACAGGCAATATCATGATGCTTATAAAATGAAATATTAGAGCAACACTTTCTTTAATTCACGATATTTGGTTTTGATGAAGAAAAAAAATAATGAATACAAGATGAGAGCTCACAAAATAAGCCTATTGGTTTAGTTTTATTCATGTTTTCAATTACCCTTAGAGCCCAGATTACTTTCTTCAGGCTTTCTGGAAATAAATGAAATGGTTTTAATCATTTTACTTCATGTGGATAAAGATTTCAACTATTGAATTATTTCTGTGACTTTTAATTAATGGTTTTATGTCATCTACTTTTGATCTAGATAATTGAATATTCTAGTCCCAAGTGGCTTCTGGCCATACTAGAGAAAGAATTATATGCGCAATAGAAAAGACATTTAACATATCAGTCTGCTGTATGCTTGTACCTTGATTCCATAAGTTAAATGTTGAATGAGATTTAGTCATATTTATGCTCTGACCATTGTCCAGCTTTTTGGTATGAAAGTCATGTACACCTGTACAGGCTGTAATTTCAGATATATGGATAATAATAACTTTCAGTCACTATAGTCTTAGTCAAATAGTTCAGAGTACACTGTATTACAATGAGGAGAATGCTTCCAATGGGAAGCATTGCCATTAAATAATAGTGGTAATTTTAAAACATGCAAAAACTTTTCGACTGAAAACATTTTGGTCAGTGGGATCTATAGCTAAGACACAATGTTGTCATGTGTCTGTACTAATCTATCCATCAATCAGTGTCCCTGCCAACATCCGTGAAAGTGCTTTTTTATTTTTATTTTAAATGTATTTAATACAGGGTCTAACTGCATAGATTGGACTTGTAGTGCTCTTCCTATTTTTATCCTCCCAAGCACAGGGATTACAGGTGTGTACCTCCATGCTCAGTCTCAGTCGCTATCTCAACGTGCCCTGGGGACAGGGCGAGCATGGCATCCCAGCGATTGAACTCCAGCTGCTATGCTCTGCCTAAGCAGAGGCTTTCATCTGCTGAGCTACCTGGCCAGCCCTAGTGAAAGTGCTTTGGCTGCACAGGTGGCAAACATTAAGAACGCAGAATCAGAAGTGTCTGGGAGTCTGCCTAGGACAATAGCACTCAAGCCATTTTACCCTTATTGTCATTCATTCTTCCCTTGAGTGAGGGGCTGCCCCTTACTGGCAGCAGGCACCCCATGAGTGGGAACTGTCTGGAGGAGGCTGTGCACACACTGTGACCCTATGTCTTGGTGCTTTGGAGCCTTATTTTTCGCAAAGTAGATCCTGAATGGACACTGTGGCTCATGGAGCTACCAGAGGAAACCATCCTCACAACGATTTTGCCCATCCAGTTTTTCTCTAGTAACTTTCAAAGATGTAACTGCTTTGTCCTATTTCTCCCATGGGAAGCACTTTCCTTGTTGTAACTTGAGAAGCAAAAGGACAACTTCATGTGGACATTTTTGATGATCACAGTGCAGGTGTGGTGAGCTTTGTAAAATTAGATTTGTGTACTTATCTTTTCTAAGCAAGGAGAGTGAGGCGGCTCACCTACTGGTGGTCAGCTATCTCCTGAAGTATTAGTGGGGTAGATTTTGCGGTCTTTGATTTGAGAGTGTACAGAATTGGAAACGCGTAATCCCACTATGTATAGTTTGCTTTGAACTCAAACTCACTAAATCCTCTGCATGTCTTTTTGTGCCCTGGATGCATTTTTCTAAACTTCAGATTCCTTTTTTTTTTGAGCCTTATCAATCTCTACCTTCCCTTCTCTTTAACCTCCTCTTTAATCCTCTACCACTGAAAATGAAAATAAAAAAGCTTGTATTGAAATGCTTTAAATTTACTGCTGTGTCCAGGAACTTGTAGGTGAGTTATCTGTTGACCACCTGACTGTGTTTTCCCCAGTGTACACCTGGCATATTCCCCAGGTGCAGGCCTGGATTTGAGTATGCAGCCTGTTGGGTGCACTGATTCTCCATTTCTCTTCCTCAGTGCCATCGCGTCAATCCTAAGGGCCTGGCTTGACCAGTGCGCAGAAGACTTCCGGGAGCCGCCTCACTTTCCTTGCTTACAGAAACTGCTGGATTATCTCAAGAGGATGATGCCAGGCTCTGACCCAGAAAGAAGGGCACAGAATCTTCTCGAGCAGTTTCAGAAGCAAGAAGTGGAAACTGATAGTGAGTACTTGTTGGTCACAAGTAAAAAGCTAGGTTCTGATCCAGCATTACTGAGATTCCCCTATACAGGCTGAACAAGGAACCCTGGAACTCTCAGGACAAGCTGGTAGGAAACTGGTGTGGTTATAAAATTATTGAGGTGCTAATTTCACTGTTTGTTTTGAGACAGGCTGTTGCTGTGTAGTTTAGGTTAGCTTTGAACTCACTGTGTAGCCCAGGATGTTCTCAAACTCACAGCAATCTCTGCCTCCTGAGTGCTGGGATTACAGGACTGCACCAACATGCCTAGTGAAGTGCTAATTTCAGAGCCTTAATGATTAAAGAGTGTGTGTGTGTGTGTGGGGGGCATTTCAAAGACCACCTACTTTGCTTCTTTATTTTATGGATGAAATTGAAACTGGCTCAAAGGAATTACTTCCTAGGATTTCTTTTGTTGCCAAGAAGAGGAGTTTGCTTCTAATTCCCTTGTCAGGATATGCCATGCCGAATCTGAACTTGCTTTTTATTATTTGCCTAATGGTTCATCCTTCAATCAAATAGGAACCCGTCATAAACACCCCTATCAGCAGGCAAGAAATCAAAAGCACAATGTATGCGTGTGTGGAAATTTAACAATGAAGCCTATTGATCTGTGCAATTAATGTGTTAATAATTATAAGTAGTTCATTTTGAAAGAAATTACCCTCTCAGTCCTTAACGGTCCTTAACAAAAGCACAGAAAGATGTTTCTTCACTATAGAAAGCACCACTGTTATGTGCTCCCTGACACCACCGATTACTGTCATTGATCATTTCTAATGGCCTCATCAAAGGAAGTTAGTGAGACTATTTTTTCCAACTGGCAGAACCGACCTCCTATTTTCAAGGACAAAGGAAAGGCCCCCAGTGTCGGTCATGGGGTGCTTGGAACTATTAGGCTTTGTCAAAATAAAGAAAGAAGTTTGGTCAGGTTTAAAGTGTGATGTTTGATCCCTCCACTGGGGTGCTGGGCAATGGTTACCATGGCAGCTGACCCACTTGGAGTCTGTGACAGGCATTTCCCTGAAGCCATGCTTGGTTTCCTCAGTGAGAGAAAGGAAACGAGTCCTCCACTCAGATAAGGGAAGCTGCCTCAGCTCCAAAGAAAATACAGTAACCTTAAGTTCACACACTACCTGTTGAATTTTTTCCACCTAAGGGACCAGATGGGGGGTGGTGATTGCATCATTAGAAGCCGCCTGCCAAAGGCTTTGTATCTTTGCTGACTTCATCTGCCTGGAATGCTGGATACCAAGGGCACTCCTCCAGCTGCGGACCTTAGGCCCCTCAGGGCCTCCCCCTGGCTTTGTGCTCCAGTGGAAAATGCAGCGGGAGCCCAGCTCTACCCACTGGGATGGCTGCTGGCTCCTGGCCTAATTGGGGAACTGGTGGGACCAGTCCTTCCTTGTCATCCACCCAGGCCCTAGAAGTCAGTGTCCTGTTGGCAGGCTGAGGCAGGGGAGATGGAGACTGCCTGAGCTCATGAAGTTGTTCAGGCAACGCTCAAGAATGAATCTTTTTCTAAGTTTGGAAAATTTTAATCAAGGCAACTCTAAACTCTTGATTATTAATTATAGGAGTCATCATTGAAAGGTAGTTTAGGGTGGTTCCAGTGCACTTATTTTACTCAATCTCACTTGGCCAAAAACAAGCTCTCCTATATTTTTCAGGAGTAAAATTATGCTTTAGGATTAGCGAGATAGTTCAGTGGACTAAATGCCTGCTTAGGCAAGTGCAGGGACCAGGGTTCGATCCTGGGTGCTGCATGCCATGACAGCCCTATCCATGGGCATGCTGAGCCTGAGCTGGTCGGTGAGACCAGGCATAATGGCACACACCTATAATCCCAGGCCTGGGGAGGCTGAAGACAGGAGGATCACTATGAGTCTGAGCTGCGTAGTGAGACCCTATACGAAATATATTAAAAAAAAAAACTTATGCTTTTAAGTTTTTACTTATCTCTAGAAGACAGAAGTTGAAACAGTGAAAGCATGGACCAAGCTCCAGAGAGAACCAACCATGCCGCCTTCGTGCATGCCAACATTCTGCATGCGTATTGTGCTACGACAGTATTTGTTGAATGAACAGAAAGATTAATCCTTAGCACATACACCTCTTGGCTAACATGGGCTAGCTTCTGCACTGCTTCAATTATGTTAGGATATATTTACATAGTAGCTGTCAAGAAGGATGAGAGGCACTTTTTGAACCTTTGTTTGGGACCCTAAGTTTCTTATTTCTCCCCTGAATGAATACATTATCAGAGTTACATGAAAGAAAACTGATGAAATCAGACTGCTTCGCTTCCCCATGTCATGGGGATTTGCCTTCCTCTGTTAACTGGTGCTTGCTTTGTAGCTCAGACTCAAGGGACTCTATATTTTCCAGTTATAACTCAACCTCATTCACATCAAGACCTTCAACTCTGGGATCAGAGGGCAATCCTGACGTCACCTCCCTACAGAACTGGCTGGCACCGTGCGGCATCCCAGCAGGGAGAGTGTAGGGGCCATTCTCCAAAGCCCTGTTCCCTAGGAAACTTAGAGAAAGCCACACCAGTGTGATCCAGGATGTCTAAAACAAGTCTTCCATTCCACAAAGAAAGAGAGAAAAGGCTGAAAACATTCTGGAGGAGTAGTGACACGCTGATTTAAATTTCTGCCAGGATATGACTGAGTACAACTAGTTTTTCCCCTGTAAATGGGTTTGGAAGGAAGGCTAGTGAGGAGTTGAAGGGGCGTGAGGCTGGGAAATGACCCAGGGATTAGGGAAAAGTCTGACTCTTTTCTCCTTACGTGAACAGATGGGCTTCCCAGCACCATTTCCTTCAGCCTGGAAGAGGAAGAAGAGCCAGAGGGTACAGGGTCAGCAGAATTCACCTGCTTCTCAGAAGATCTTGTGGCAGAGCAGCTCACATACATGGATGCAGTAGGTTTTATTTTTCACTGTTTAGTTTTCATCGGTATGTGTTTGCATTATGTAATGATTCCATTCCGCATGGGAGGTTGGTCACATATATACCACATCTCAATTCCTTTTTGAAATCTCCTTTCTCCTCCCTCTCTCCCTTGATGCCCTTCCCATTTGAAAAAGATCAGTGTCCTTACTTCCTGTTATCTATCTTTTATTTTGCTCTTTATTTATATTTAAGCTTATGCATCTGTTTTGCTTCATTTAACATTGTGGTCTCAAGGCGCATCCATTTTCCTACAGGTTCCTTTAGTTTATCCTTCTTGGCAGAGTAGTGCTCCATAGTGCATAAGGACCATATTTTCTTTGCCCGTTCATCTGTTAGTGGAAATCTAGGCTGCATTCAAGATTTAGCTGTTATGATTTGTGCTGCTATAAACATCAGTACACATGTATCACTGTAGTATGATATCTTTTACTCTTTTGGGAAGAGTTGGAAGAGGAATAGCTGGTGCAAATGAAACATCTAGTTTTGATTTTTTGAGGAATCTCCATACTTACGGCCATAGCTTTTTTTGTTGGTTTGCTTTTTGTCTGTTTGTTTTGAGACAGCATTGCACTGTGTAGTCCAGATTGGTCCTGAACTCACTCTGTAGCCTGGCTGTCCTGGAATTTGCCATCTTCCTGCCTCAGCCTCTGGAGTGCTGGGATCACAGGAGTGTGCCACCATGCCTGGCAGCAATACACCTCTTTTTCCAGATGTGCTTCTGCTTCAGATGTGGGACAGAGACACTGCTAGTGGCCCCGAAAGGGTGGTGGGGTAAAGTGATTGCTGCCTTTCTGCATCTCTTAGACAGGCTGTGCCTGTAAGTGCAGTGCTAAGATGTCGCTCGAGTCAACCCTCTGAATAATTCAGGCCTAAGCTCTTCTTGCAGCTCAGGGCGAAGACGCATTTTACTTGGCGCCGGAGTCACAGAGGGAAATAAGAATGCTAATCCTAGTGAAACCAAATCTACCGTGTTCCATGGGTATTCCTCTCCCTTTAGAGTCATAAATATTTCAAGAGCTGAACTGTTTATTTGGAAGATTGTAAAGGGGTCATAGTATAAGTTAAGATAAAATAAATTCATTGAATCCACATGTGACTGTGTTTGGCAGCTCATTTCCATGTGTGCTTCCTGTACTTTTGAAGTTTGAATATTGTTGTTAGCTGTACATCTTTGATTATGTCAGTCACATTTCATAGGTCAGTATTATCTGATAAATATTGTTAAGGGGGATTATTCAGAATTATTACAGTGGTTTTAGCTCTTCTGTGCTTAATTTTTCTTTTCTTTTTTTTTTTTGTGTGTTACTGGGTATTAAACCCGAGAGTCCCTGCCACTATGACTCCAGTCCTTTTTAAAATTCTTATTGTTGTGAGACAGGGTTTCCCTAAGTTGCCAAGGCTGGCCTCGATCTTGCAATCCTCCTGCCCTTGCCTTCACAGCAGTTGACATTACAGGTACAGGTGTGGGTCCCTGTGCCCAACCCCATTAATTTTTTTTTTTTCCTGTATTTTAGGGAAGGGTCTACAGGGTCTCACTACTACATTGCACTTGTATCGATCCACCTGTTTACAGCCTCCCAAGAGCTGGGGTTACAGGTGCATGTCACCATACCCAGTCTCAATTGTGCACCGATGGGTGGGGCCGGCATGGCAGGCCCAGGGATCGAACCTCTGGCTCCTGCACCTGCTTGCAGGCTCTTTAATCCACTGAGCTATTTTGCTGACCCTCTCATTAACTTACTTTTGAAAAAACAATATTGAAAGTAGCAAAGAGTTTCCATCTAATAAATACGAGATAAGTATCAGAAACAAATGAGTAGTTTATATAAGTTTTAGTGTTTTCTCCTCTGTATCCCATGTGAAATTCTTGTAGAAATGCAAATATAATTTGATGAACATATTTTTTTGGTTGCTGTTGGCACAATTGATAGTAGTTATAAAGAAAAGCCAGAATTTTTTATTTGACTTTTAAGGAAACTCCCGGGACCCAGGTTTCAAATCCCTTTTCTTCTTTTACTGTGTACTGTTGAATGTTTTTTCCTTTTGTGTGCTTCTTTTCTCTTTTAATGAATGTGAAAGTGACCCCAATGGGCACGGATAGCACGTGATGTGCTCGCATGGGTCAGTGTTCAGGTGGTCAGTGACATCCACTTACCTCCTAGAGCACTCTTGATTGCAAGTATACCAGAAATCACCGGTATACCGGTGTGATTTTGAGGTTAAAATAACTTCAAACACTTTTTTTGATTAGGGGTATAGATCTTGTTTGATTTTTCTTGCAAGACAGGTAAGTCCAAATGTTTTGGGTCATTTAAACTTTTTTCTGGTCACTGTGTTCCATTTGTTTAGTTGAGTAGAGTTAAAAAGAACATGTAGGCTCTTTGGAGCCATGAATATATTAATTATTTACCTTTGTCTGTTGAAATGACACCAAATGGCAAACTAAGTGGGAAAAGATTATTTCTCTATTTATAAAATACTGATTTATGGGTGACCCAGACAGTGTGCTTTCCCATGTGAAATGTACGTGTTGTCACCAATGTCAGCTCCTCTTCTGTTCCAGCAACTATTCAAGAAAGTGGTTCCTCACCACTGCCTGGGCTGCATTTGGTCTCAAAGAGATAAAAAGGAAAACAAGCATTTGGCTCCTACCATCCGCGCAACCATCTCTCAGTTCAACACCCTTACCAAATGTGTGGTCAGCACCGTCCTGGGCAGCAAGGAACTCAGGACCCAGCAGAGAGCCAAAATCATCGAGAAGTGGATCAACATTGCTCATGTAATTGTCTTTTTAAAAATATTTTCTTTTTCACATTAGGAAGCTATTGGAGAGCACACCATCATTCTATTTACACGTTTGGTTGAAAGACCATATACACAGCCTGTTGGGTTCTGTTGTTATTCTAAAGTAAAAAAAATGTTGCCTTCTTACCTTGGGAGTTTATGTAATTTTCCACTTAAAAAAACAACAAAAACTCCACAAAAACAAAAACGAACAAACAAAAACAAAAAGCAAAACTGATCTTCTGTTCATTCTTTCCACCCGTGTCCTGAACACTGCTGCTTCTCCAGGGAAAGTCATTCCATCTGCCTTTTCCTTTCTGGTCACCACTGACTGAACGTCTGCCCCTGTTCAGTAAATAAATCCCTGGTCTGTGCGCCCAGTAAGCTGATCTGCACTCCAGAGTGATCACCTGTACACCTCGATGTACCTGAGCATTGTGTATGCTGTAGGTTTGTGCAGATGGTACCTCCTCACAATCCCAAATATTTTTTCTAATCCATTGAGATACTTCACAGATCTCACCATAATCTGGGGCCCAGCTTTAGGCCTCAAATCAGAGAGTACTAGTCCATTCCTAGACCTGAGTTACATTCCACTGATTGTCTGAGTCTAATATTTTGGATTAATTATTTACATGCCAAATAACCTTCATTTATCAGCATCATATGTCATGGCTGAGAAATTGATAATATTCAGTTAATTGATCATATATTGTTTTCATAAGCTATTATACATAAACTGTAATATTATATACTTTTAAGGTATAGCAATATAGAACACCATTGGTTGGAACCACAGGGCCGACACTTAATGGAATTACCTCTGCTTGGACGGTAGACGAGTTGGCTATATTAAGTGGAGGAGAGAGAAATTGTTTCTGACAGGACAAGCAAGAAATGATAAGGTGCTGCTTGACTTTGTTTCTGAAAGATAGGATTTTGGGGACTTAGAAATTAAATTTTTATAATTTTTTTTTCTAGATAAGAGATCACATCAGCAAAAATATTTTTAAAAATAATTATTATGTAAACATCCTATTAGTTTGTATTCTGGACTAAGAGGGCCAACTCTCAACCAAAATACGTCTTGTTTTAGTTCCCTGTAGATAC
>PVKN010016061.1:0-18102 GCA_004027915.1 Capromys pilorides
AACTTTTGAACAATCGAACTTGTCAAAAACCCATTCTGTAGACCCAAATACAGAATGAAGATTATTATAGCTTGAATTCTACTTTATGACATGGTAGAACTCTAGGGTTACTCTCATTTTGTCTTCTCCAAGGCCCTATCTTAAGCCTGCTCAGGGAAACACCTCACTGCCTTACTAGTTAAGATTTCTCTTTTTAAAATTTTATTAATTTTAATAAGAAAGAAATAACAATGAGACAGTTTCAAAACAGTAGGACAGCCATAATAATTAATACAGTGCATATTGTTGTCTTATAGTAGTTGTTCAGAGTTATTATACCTATAATAATATATATTATAATATTATAATTATTTATAATTATAATTATATTATAATTATATTATAATATTATATTATTATAATATAATATTATAGGTATAATAACTCTGAACAACAGTTATAGGTATAATAACTCTGAACAACATAATATATAATATATATATAATAACATAATAAAAATTATTATATAAAAGTTATTACAGACATAATAACTTTTCTAACCACTAATAGTACAAATATTTCTTCTCATTGAGCCAGGTGAAAGTAGTTGTATGCACAGTCCAATATTTCATAATAGTAGTGGGTTATCAGCAGAACTGGCAATGTCGGAAGCTGTTGACTTGAGCCTTTTACAGCTCAGCATATTAATATGGCTTTACTTTTTATACCTTGTGGTTACTAGTTAAGATTTCAAACACAGTTACTACTGTGATATTTAAGAGTTGTAAAATTCCATACATAGCTTTATTTATTTATTTATTTTTTGTCTTTTTGAGACAGGGTCTCGCTGTGCAGTTCAGGCTGGCCTTGAGCTCTCTTTTGTAGCCCAGGCTGGTCTCGAACTCACACGATCCTCCTGCCTCAGCCTCCGAAGTGCCCATACATAGCTTTATTTTTTTTTTAATTTTATTTATTTATTTGTTTGCTTGTTGTGTTTGTTTGTTTCTTTATTTTATTTATTTTGTGGCTGGCTCAGCCTGCCCTGGTGGTGGGGGCTGACGCAGCATGTGGTGCCGGGGATCGAACCGCAGTCCCTGCAGTTGCCTGAGCTTTCCCAAGCAGGCGCTTTAGACCACTGAACCATCTCGCCGGCCCCCATACATAGCTTTAAATTTGACCAGATATTATAAAAACTGGAAATTGAGATGATGGCCAAAGGAAAGGGGGAAGACTATAGGAGGTAGATGTTTATCTACTGACAAGAAGTAAAACAAATTTTTAAATATTTCTCAAAATATGGCAAAGAAAACATATTTAAAGTGTTAGAATAAATAGCAAAAGTTCTAGATCCAAAAAAATTTTTTTAAAAGAGAAATTGCTACATTGTGAGAAATTCACCCTGATGTTTAGATCCAAAATATTTGAGGGCCGGTGAGATAGCTCAGTAGAATAAGTGCTTGCTTGGCAAGCGCAGAGTCTGAGTTCAATCCCCAGTCCTGCAAAAAATAAATAAATAAATAAATAAATAAAAATAAAAGTGGTTGTTTTGGAGAGTGGTAAAAGGTGAGGCATGTGGCTATTATTTATTAGTATTTTTGTCATTTTAAACTCTATTTTTGAAATTTTTGATACAGATGGAAAAATAGGTGAAATAAAGAGAACTGATAATCTTTGTAGAGCCCTGTGGAGAAGGAGGACCTGGGGTGGGACTGGAGGAGTCTTGGCTGAGGTCTGCCCTTCCCACATACCCTGCGCATACCTTCTGAGTCGTGAGGGTAGATCTATTCACTGAGAACTTGAGTGTAAGGTTGTTGCTTCTTGGAAGCTGTTATTTTAGATATAATTTGCTCCTCGTCTACTTTTGCATTGGTAAAGGAGCTATTTCAGCCTGGCAAATGACAGCTGGTGTCGATAGAAACTGGATCTAGTTCTCTGGCCAGCATAGGCTAGAGACCGAGAATTGGTTCCAAGTTCATTTCTGAAATGAACTTTGGGAAACAAAAAAAGTGAAATGTCCAAGTTCCATTTGGTCAGCAGAGATTTTATAAGTTAAAAAGACTCAATCATTCTCTAAAAGATTTGATGACTTTTCTTTGTACCATTGTAGGTGGCACTTGTGTTTCCAAATAGTGATCCCGTGATGTTCATGGTTGCGTTTTATGGGTGTCTCCTGGCAGAGCTGGTTCCTGTCCCCATAGAAGTGCCATTAACGAGAAAGGTACCAAACTTGGGCTAGACCTGAGGCTCAGTCTCCTGCATTTCTTTCTGACCTGGGTACTCCAAGCTGCAGTGCTCCCTTCCCTTTCCCTCTGAGGTTCAGCCAGTTATCCAGTGGCTCCTGTGAGATTATTAGTGGTAGGTGAGCCAAGCACTTAGATGGAGTTTGTCTGCAGACTCCTTGCCGGCACAGATTCCAGGTGCACTCTGGTTAGGTGCACTGTCCTGTCCCCCATTTGAATTTCCCAGTAGAAATGATGGGCGTTTTTCCCCTTCCGTGGCTGTGGAGGACCACCTGAGCAGCTCTCCTTAAAAGAAGAGCAATTGTCTCCATTTTGGATAAGCCTGACTCTGTTTCCTTATATTGATATGTACAGAGCTGGCTAGGACTTCTCTTTATCCTTTCAATTGGCCTTAAGCAGTGCATATTGGTCGGGCCAGGGTGCTTGTGGTAGTCTTTGAAGACCCTGTGTGTTTCCCTGATAACCCACACCTGCTGCTCTTTGATAAGCGCCAAGTCAAGACAGGATGAAGAGCCAGTGCTCCATGCTGTTGGCTAAGATCGAGCCTCGAGATTGAGGCAATGACCTCCTGGGGCTTGAAAGATTACACATAAGAGCTGAAGCACCCAGACCCCAAAACATTAGATACTATCTCGGTGGTATAATGCAAATTAATTTTTATGCATATCCTTCTCTCTGTGTATGACAGAGGTAAATGCAGGTCACCTACCTAGGTCAGCTCACATTATTCATTTACTTCTCACAGTTCTCAGTCATTCTTCCTCAAGTCACTCCTCCTTTATGACTGAATAAAACCCAACAAAAGGGTTGGCCCTTTTGTTCTGGAAATCCATCTTCATGTCTGGACTTAAGGTCCCTTAGTTCCCCATAATTATAAATATACTTTAGTGTCTTTTTCTCTGTGGATTGCACTGGGAATGGTAGATTGAAATTAACTTGGTGGGATCCCAGTAATGTATTTTTGGGATTACAAATTCAGACTTCTTGGACCGAGATAAGGACCAAGTGGTCAGAGTTTGTGATTTAACCAGATTTTGATAAACATTTATTCAAAACCATATGATTGTTAATGATTTTAGTTTTGCATAAGCTGAATGGAAATTCTTGTACTTCTGTTCACTTATGAGAAAAGGTAGTTTCATTGCTGATAAATTATTAATGTGGAGGACTTGCTCCTGTTTTAGGTAGCCATACCATTTTAGATACAAATATCAGTAATTGATTATTGAAACTTATCACTTTAGAAATCGAATTTTCTATCACCCTATCCCTGTGTTTGAAGTGCTAGCGTGAACACTTTGAATAACTAGTGTTTAAGATTACCTCAAATAAAATTGGTAAATAAACATCAAATGTTTGAATATAGTGTTTCTTAAGAAAGAAACTAGAGATTTATAAAATTTATATGAGGAAAATGATAGGATTGGGGTGAAGGGTATGCACAAAAGAGAACTTGAGTAAAGGGAGAGGTGTTCTTGTGTGGAAGTGATTACTCTTGTTGCATCAGGTTTCCCTGATTAGTTTGGAAATTTCAAACATGAGTCTGTAATAGAAATTTCAATGGCATTATTTTTAGAGTTCAGTAAAATGCTTGTAAATATCTTTTTTAAGAATAAACTTCAAGGGCCAGGGAGATAGCTCAGTAGAATAAATGCTTGCCTGGCAAGTGCAAGGTTCTGAATTCAATCCCTGGTAACACACACACACACACACACACACACACACACACACACACACACACAGAATAAACTTCAAAAAATTAGCTCACTCTAGAGCATCATACTTCATGGCAAAAACAAAAATGTCATTTAAATTTAAAAATAATTGTCACAGTTTAAGAACTTTCCATGAAAATACAGTAAAGAGCTCTGTTCTAGCCTCCCATTTCTCTGTGGTTGCTGTTTCTGCAGGACGCAGGCAGCCAGCAGGTCGGGTTTCTGCTGGGCAGCTGTGGAGTTGCCCTGGCCCTCACTACAGATGCTTGTCAGAAAGGCCTGCCCAAGGCACAAACAGGAGAAGTGGCCACTTTCAAAGGTATGGGCTCCCAGGGGTCAGGGCTTTGGCTTCTGTTAACCTACACTCTCTAGGCATAGCAGTCCAGAAATGAAAGAATATAGTGCTAATAGGTCTTCATTAGAAGTTATACCTTGTTCAAGGCCTGGATCTTGGTTTGTATCTAATTCAATATCTCCACCTGTGCTGTCCATTGTGGTGATCTTTGGCCAGATGTGCCTATATAAATCAAAATGAATGAGACTAAAATTTGAGTTCCTGAGTTCCCCAGGTGGCTACATGTAGGATACAGGCTCCAAATATGGAGAGCAGAGCCTTCTGATTGCCTGTGATGCATATTCCCTGTCTGCTGTCATAGGCTGGCCTCCTCTTGCCTGGCTGGTGATTGATGGGAAGCATCTGGCCAAGCCCCCCAAGGACTGGCACCCTCTGACCCAGGACACACAGGCTGGGACAGCCTACATTGAGGTAAAGATGCCCCTCAGTCAGCACACAGACATGTCCCCGTGGACTTGTGGTATTTCATAAGAAGATCGCTGCTTTTTCTTTTTCTTTCTTTCTTTCTTTAAGCCAAAGTTCTCATTTTAACTGTGCCCCAGAAGTACATAGTGTTGTGTAGAATTTCTGTACTCAGATCCTTTCAGGTTTTACTCTGGCCTCTTTCCCCTCTTGCTGGATCCCTAGAGTACAGACAATAACAATAGAGCATATGCCCTCATCCTTTGGGCACCTGTGCCCTGGATACCTCAGAGCTGGGGTATGAAGTACTTCGGATGGCTAGTGTTAGAGAAATAGCCATAGCTGCTGCTTTAAAAATTCTTTCAGCCTCCCTTCTGCCTACTATGGTCTCTGAAAATGCTATATAACATTGTTTTCTTTTGAAATCTTACAGTATAAAACCAGCAAAGAAGGCAGCACAGTGGGTATCACCATTTCCCATGCGTCTCTACTGGCACAGTGCCGAGCACTGACCCAGGCGTGCGGCTATTCAGAAGGTAAGGGTGCAGGTGGGTGGCAGCTCTTCTTGCCTTGCATAGATCTCTGATGTACTCGATCACACCCTGGATACTGTCACTCCCATGTGGCACTCACCCTGGGTTTTGCCTTTGTCCTTTGGTCTTGCTGTGCTTGCCCAGGGATGCTGCTGTCCTGTGGCATGCCAAGTTCTCTGGTCAGGAGTGTAAGGTGTCTTGGTTGAGCTTGGGGAGCCCCACCAGGGCTCTCTTAAGTCAGATCGTGTGCATATAGATTTAGGGAGCATGAACCTACAAACCAGTGATGTATTTACACAGTGGGTTGGTTGGTTCATCATGGAGGTACCAAAGGGTTGCATGTGCTGCATTACGAAGGGTGGAAAGCTGCTTGAGACATGTTTGCTTTCATATTGTCTGTGAAGGTGGTCTTGGCTTAAGCTCTCCTGCATGTAAACACTTCAGTGGAATCTGTCTGGTCATCATTTGTCTCTTGGTATAGTATAGACAGCTCCTAATTTACTGTTAAACATCAGATATTTAACTTAGAGAAATATTTTTAAATTAATATTTTATGTAATAGATGATTATATGTTTATGGAATATAGTATGAGAAATTTTACAAACTGTAAAACTATACTCATGGTAGTTTTCTTACATTGCAATACTACAATTGAATAAAACTAAAAAGTAAAATTGGATATTTATTTAAATGTTTACAGTATCCTAGATTTCTGTGGAGATTTGAAAAAGGACTTCAGACATTTCCAAGGGTTTTAATAATTTTAAGTTAGATCTGTCAAATCGAGTTTTGTGGGTTCTTTCCCCTCAGCTCCAGTGCTGATGTAATATAATTACCTTTAACTTGGATTCTGTAGCTGACAAGACAGGGTATTGTACCATTAATATTCAGAGTGTAGCAGCACTTTCTGGCACATAAATCAGATCCCTTTGTTCAGCCTGGCTCTGTGTTAGGGACCTTGGGGCACTGATGGCCTTTGGAGAGGAGCCAGATCTGTCCAAGCCCTGGACACTGTTCCCTCCCTATGTGAGGTGGCAATCAGAAGACTTGGCTGGGACTGAACAGAGGGCTGTGCAGCTATGTGACGGAGACCCAGCCACTATTCTGCAGAAGAAAGACACAAGGCCACAGCCTCTGGGTGTGAGAGCTAGGGATGGAGGGGCCCCTGATGTGACACTGAGAAGCGAGAGTGTCCATAGTAAGGTATATGGTGATATCATAATTACTTTAGCACATGACATTCCCTGTGGCTTCAGATTCGTGATAAGGATTGTCCTGTATTTCAGTCCAAAATCATATGCTTCCAGTAATTTCAGTAGATAATAAAGATTATTCAGTTGTTGATGCATGGTGTTTGGAAATGCTGTACCTACTTTCGTAAACTCTTACATGTTTGTGATATACTCATCTTAGAATTTCTCTAGAAAATGTGCAGAGTTTGTGAAGTGCTACTCATTGGTTTAACCTTCTTTGTCTGCTTTCAGCTGAGACATTAACAAATGTGTTGGACTTCAAAAGGGATGCTGGTCTGTGGCATGGAGTGTTAACAGTGAGTGTTGTTTGCTAATGACTAGCTTCGTACCTTGCATTGAGCCAAGCCTCTGGAACATAGATGCGAGAGTGTGTTGGCTTAGTATTGCTTTTCTGGTGTGGCTTAATCTTGCTCACCCTGGTGGGTTCATCTCTCTTTCTCTCTCAGAGTGTCATGAATAGGATGCACGTGGTCAGCATCCCTTATGCACTGATGAAGGTCAATCCACTCTCCTGGATTCAAAAAGTGTGTTCCTACAAAGGTGATGCACACTGCCCTCCCTTGACTCACCCTTCTGTAAGCAATCTTAGAGGAACAAAGGCAGTCTGTAAACTGGAGTCCCAGCCACCTGTGCTGATGTGCCTACCTGTGGTGACAGTGGTGCTCCACCAGGTCTCCAGGACAGCATCCAAGTGCAATAGTGTCTGCTTGTCTTGTCTTGTGGAGAAGTTGTTGGGACTCACTGGACAATGCAGTCAGCACTGAGGGCCAAGTCCATGTGTTCAAATCTCAGGTTTCTCTCACCTCACAACCTGGTAGCCAGGTGATACAGTGGTACAGGCAGTGGGGAATGGAATGAAATAAAATGGGGAGATGTGCACCGCACAATAGAGAGCTTCTGAGAAAAAATGAAATTGAAAATGCCTGTATGGATCACATCCACATTATATCAAAGTTAATATCCAAGGGCAGAGAACTGAGGCTGAAGTAGATTGGATGGCGCAAGAGAAAGTGCTGCAGGGAAGACATGTGACCTGGGACAGCAGGACCTATGCCCTCTGTGCTGCCTCTCTGCATGAGTTTGGAGTATCAAGGTGCCTGCCCTTGCAGTGACACAGATGGTGTCCTCTCTGCAGCCCGAGCTGCGCTGGTGAAGTCTCGTGACATGCACTGGTCACTCCTAGCTCAGCGAGGCCAGAGGGACGTCAGCCTCAGCTCCCTGCGCATGCTGATTGTGGCCGATGGCGCCAATCCATGTGAGTAGATCCTCCTGTTCAGGGCATAGGGGACAGATGGGCATCCTGAAGGACAGCAGGTGAACAGCATGTCAAGGCTGACACAGGCGAGCTGCATGTGTTGCAGGGCACATGGACAGTGTGCGGCCACAGCAGGGCTGCCAGTGGCCAGAGAAAGCACTAGGGGTGGGGATGCCGCACACTCAGATCCAGTGGTGCAGACTGTCATAGGTCTGAGAAGGAACATGTCCTTGGAAGACACCTCTTCCCTTAAGAGCACAAAGTCTTAGAGTCACTGGGAACTACTCCTTCCCTTTGTTCCGCCCTCTGTTAGAAGAGATTTATGATGTATCTTTTGGGTCCCAGTGGTCCTAGGGTGGTGGCATGTTGAGTTCTAGGAGTTTATACTTTAACATCCACTCTTGAGGCTTGCATTCTAAGTCACTCTATGATAGGAGCTTCCACAGAGGAGAGGATGTTGAAGGAGGTGGGGAAAGGTCCTGGGTAGATGCGGAAGTGGCCCTGCAGCCAACCATACAAACTGCACAGCTGTGAAGCCACTGCAAACCTCAGGCACCCAAGTTGGGGCTTTTTGGGACATGGAAGTTTTGAGCCACAGATTTGCTCAGTTGCCCCAGAGACTCTGCAGTCCATGACATGAAGGAGGCTGTTTTTGAGAAGGCAGTGAATGACAGGGCCTCAGTAATACACCAGGCTGACAGGGAAATTTCTAGTCTCTTAGCCTCTGCTGCTCTGCTTGCCTTGTGACAGGATTACTGCAGGTGGAACAAAGAAAATGTTTGCAGGCACCAGAGCTGTGGTATCCTGGAGATCTGGTGTTGCCCTCTGAACGCTGGCTCCAGTTTCCTGTAATGTTCCTTTTCTCTTGCTTTGCACAGGGTCTATATCTTCCTGTGATGCCTTCCTCAATGTGTTCCAGTGCAGAGGCCTAAGGCCAGAGGCCATCTGCCCTTGTGCCTGTTCTCCAGAGGGCCTGACAGTTGCCATCCGCAGGTAACTTGTCACCTGTTGCACCATGGGAGCACTCAGTTGCTAACTCATTTCTAACAGGAATCTCAAGGTAGTACCTGTTCCCATCAATGTGCCAGCCCATCTCTACAGCAGTGGTGTGGCCCAGGCCCCATGCCTTCCCCAGCCTGGACTTGCATTGAGAGTTGGGTCCTTGGACTCAGTACTGGGTTCTTACAGCATGCTGGCTTATTTTCTTAAGTACTTTTTTCTACATCAAGAAGAAGTTGCCATGCCATCCTTAATTATAGTAAACACTGTAAGTAAGGAACTGCCCTTCACTCTGAGGGAGGTGCCCTTGAAGGGGTCTGTCCAGCACCCACCACCCCCACATTCAATGCTGCCTTTGGTTTTCCTAATACTGTGGCTAATGGCTCACCCCAGCTTTAAGAGCTTAGAATGGTGCATTGTATTTCCTCCAGTGTCATTTGTGGGACTGAGGTCTGGAAAGGGCTCTGTTGGGCCACTGCGGTAAAGGGAGGTGGAGTCTGGAACTATGGGGTTTTCAAAGCTCTTCATGTGTCATCTCAGATCTTCTTCTTGTTCCTTGAGTGAGTCACAGCCTGGTGACCCTTGCTGGTCATTCTGCTCACCTGGTGAGTATCCCAAGGTGACCAGGAGAAGCTGAGTACTTTGAATAACCTGCCTGGGTTGTGGAATGGCAGTCCTAGCCCTACAGCCATAGTCACCTCAAAGTACACACTGCAGAAATGTTTGGAGACTTTGTCTTGAAGTCATTAGGACTTACAGGTTCCTGACATTGGTAATTCTTTAGTGTGGAATTGTGCTGTGGCCAAGGTGCACCATCAGTGCCCTCTCCTTCAAGGGTCATCCAGCTCCCACTCAGGTAGCCTGCTGGTGCTCATGTTCCAGACCACCTGACCTGGGCGGACCTCCTCCAAGAAAAGCTGTCCTGTCAATGAATGGCCTGAGCTACGGTGTGATCAGAGTTGACACCGAGGAGAAGTTGTCAGTCCTGACTGTTCAGGATGTTGGCCAGGTGATGCCTGGAGGTAAGAAACATCCAGATGTGTTTGTATCCTGTCACCAATTAATGCAATAAACAGGGTCAACAATGCTTCAGGTTTTGTAGTACTGTTCTAGAAACATACATACAAATAAGATTTCAAAATGTTTAGTTTGTAAGATATTTTTCAACATTTTTCTCACTGTATTGAATTGAAAGATGAGCAGAGTTACATAGGCATGTCTGTGGCCTGTGAAACTGCCTTACAGTTCTCTAGTGCTGGGGTGATGGCAATGGTAGCTCCCTGCTCACCAGGCGGGTGGTCTTCATGCCTCATACCTGTTGAGGCATTTGATCCCCAGAAACTTGTGCAGAATATCCTTGAGGAAAAGGTAGTAGCTGTGAACAACTTGATGACTAAGTTAACTGAGTAGGTTGTATCAAGTACATGTGATAGGAGCCTGATAGGGAAGCTTCTTGGACATTACCGTGCATTCTAGAAAAATCCACATGAACTCTCTCAAGAAGTTGGGCCCAGGGGTCCTGAAAGTCACAGTCTGTTGTGGGTATCCCTGGTAGCCCTCTGGCAGTATGTCAAGACGGGATGTGATAGGATGGTCTCCCTACAGATGCAGAGTTCCACTGATGAAATAAGACAGAGCCTGGAAATAAAGCCTGAAGCCTCAGTAATACTCAGGAGTCGGGGATTCATACTACTCACTACACCTTTACACCACTATTCAAACTCCTCTCTTCCTGTGACAGCCCTTCTGGGGCTTACAGATGACTTTAACTCACAAAGAAGGATTAGTCTTGCAGAATGCTTGAAGCAGTGAATAAAACATTTTTAAGGATACCGGAGAATAAAGTCTTAGCATTTGTATTTACTGTGACTAAGTACAAGTAACTCTTGAAAGCTTGGTGGAAAATGTGATGGGTAATTATTTTGAATAAATAGAGAAAATGCCCATAGGTACGCTCATTTTCTTTACTCTTTTCTTTACCAGTTTAGATTACAACAGGGTATACACGTTGATCCCTAGCACATGTATGTGTACACAGTGCTCAGTGACCCCTAGGTGTGTGTGTGTATAGTTATATCTGACCATAAGTGTACAGTGAACCCTCGGTATATGCATGTGCACAGTGACCTGTAGGTATGCATGTGTGCAGTGACTTCCAAACATGTTTGAGTACACAGTGACCCATATATGTGTATCTGCACAGTGCTCCTAGGCGGACTGCGTGTATGTATACAATGACACCCTATAGGCCTTAGGTGTCCATAGGGGTGTATGTGTGTGTGTGTGTGTGTGTGTGTGTGTGTGTGCACGCGTGTGTGCGTGCAGTGAGCCAAAGGTACACGTGAAGTAACTCGTAGGGGTATGCCTGTACATAGTGTCTTACTTTGACACTGGACAGAATACCCCACATGCACAGTTTAAAGGAGGAGCAGTTTATTTTGGCTCAATTTCAGTCCATGGTTGGCTGTCCTCAAGTTAGAAACAACAAGGTAACAGGGCATGGTGGAGAAAAAATGCTCAACCTATGGCAGGTAGGAAGCAAAGAGAAGAGAAGAGCCAGAGAGGGAACTACAGCTTTCCAGTCATATCCTTGGTGACCCACTTGTTCCAGGCAGGCCCCTCCTCCTGACAGTATATTCAGCTATGGATTCATCAGCAGGTTCATCTGCTGATGAGTGTACTGCTTCTGTGATCCATTGTCTTCCAGATCCCTATCTCTGAACACATGAAATTTCTAATACATGAGACACTTTATTTTCAAATTGTACATTCTGTACCCTGATCCACAGAAGACCTATGTCCATCTTCTTATACAAAATGCATTAAGTCTGTCTCTAAGAGTCACCAAAGCTTCAACAGTACTGAAAAGTCAAAGTCCAATATCTCTGAGATTCAATATAAATTCTTAGTTGTAAGCCCCTGTAAAAATTAGGAAGTTAAATACTTGTAGCACACAATGGCATAGGTGAAACATTCCCATTCCAAAAGGGAGAAACTGGGAGATAGAAAAGAATGTGACCAGAGTAAAACCAAAACCTAGTAGAGAAAATATTAAATCCTATAGCTCTGTATCTAGCACCTGGGGCAAGTTGTGGCAAGATGTGAGCTCTTTGGGGCCTGGCTTTGCTAGATGTTGTCCCTTTATGCCGTTGCTGGTTGCAGCCCACATGACAGTTTGCCTGGGCAGGCTCCATGCTCTACCTGTAGATTTCTTCAACAGATATTCCAAGTTCCTACAATCTTTACTATACTTTAGGTTTTACTCTCACAGCTTCACCCATTGCCTTCTCTAAGGACATACTATCTGACCTCCCAGGCCTTCTACAATCTGGGTAGATGCCTCCATGATCCCATAAGTCTTGAGTTCTACATGCTTGTAAACCACCATCATGTAGGTGATGCCAAGGTCTGTTACCAGTGGAAACAATAACCAGGCCCCCTTGAATCATGACTGCAGAGGTCTATGGGTGCCTTCAAGGTGAAATGAATCCTGAAAAACCAATTCCCTAGGTAACCTCAGTAGGGACTCTCTTCTTAAATAAAAGCTTTGTAGTTTTGTACCCTTGAGCTTTCAAAGGGTGGAGTATTTCTGATTCCTGAGGTGGCTTTAAGCCATCTTTCCTATTGCTCCCATGAAAAGTACTTGGCTTCTTTTAAATGCTAACCTTTTCAGTAGACAAGCTTTATAGGTACTTCTTTTCTGGATACCAATGAGATTTCTTCAATTATTCAGTTCTGCTTTCTGGTCCTGATTTTTACTATAAATCTTGCTTTTCTGTCAACAGAACCCATGTGAAAACCTTAATCTTGGATTGCCTTGAAATTTCTTTCACCAGATTGATTAGTCCTCCATGCTTAATCTTACGATTTGGGCAAAATGTACACACGTGTACTGCCAGAGCATTACACACATGACCTCTAATCCAACTGCCAATGAACCCTTTGTTCCCAGCGGAAACCTGAGCTTGGCCCTTATTATCTACATTTTTATCAGCATTCTGGTTTTCTAAGCTCAGTTAAAGTCTCTTGTTAAGTTATTTTATAATATTCTAGGGATTCTCTAGCCAGCATCTTTAAACCTTCCTGAACCCATGAAACAGTTCCAAAGGCTTCTGAACTGATGGTCAAGTATTGTCACAGGAACAACTGGTACCAATTTCTATCTTAGTCACTTTCTTGCTGCTGGCACAAAATACCAGTCTCAGTTACTTTTCTCTCATTGCTGGGACAAAATACCTGATGCCCAAAATTCAGAAAGGAGAAGTTTTTTAGCTCACAGTTTGTGGAGCTTTTAGCCCATGCTCAGCTGGCTCCAAGACAGTGACACATGGCAGAGGACAGCAGTTCATGGTGGCAGAACACAACAAAAGCAACAAGAACAAAAAGGGAGGAGTGGTGGCAGCAAGCCTCTCTCCCTTCCTCATATTGCATTTAGGCTGTCTGCCCCAGCATGGTTGTAGCACTCGTGCACATAATCCCAGCAGCACTCACATCCAGCTTTGGATCATGAATTAATCACAAACTCTAGAAGTCCACTCCATGACTACATAAGGCTTTCGGGGCATGCCTAGACAACTTAAAGAACTTTATTCTGGCTTATAGTTTCAGTCCACTATTGGCTGGGTCCAAGCCAGAAGGAACATGGTGGAAGGACATAGCAAAGAAGAGGTAATCCTTAGCAGGCAGAAAGCAGAGATGGGAGGAGCTAGGAATAACCTAGTCATTCCCCAGAGACTGCCTCTTTCAACTAGACCCCACCTCCTAACAGCACATTTAGCTATGGGTTCACCAGTGAGTCAGTCTACTGATGAGTATACACCTTCATGATCTGCTTACTTTCCAGAAGCCCCACTCTGAACATGTGAAGGGTATTTTATATCTAAACCATACTGTAGTTACCTCTCCAGGTGTGTGTGAAGTTGACTTGTAGGTGTGTGTGTGTGTGTGTGTGTGTGTGTGTGTATACAGTGACTTTGGTGTATAATCACTACTAGTTGTACATATGCACATGCCATGCCCCACCAGGTGTGTGTGTATGTGTGTGACAGAGCATCTCAGGTGAATGTGTATGCACAGAGCCTCCCAGGCATGTGTATGTGTGCATGTAGTGAACCTAGGTGTGTGTGTGTGCAGTGCCCTGCTGGGGCATGTGTGTGCACAGTGTCCTCAGGTGCTTGTGTGCACACAAGGATGACAGGTGTATGTGTGTGCGTGCATGTGCATACATGTGTGTGTGTGTGTGTGTGTGTGTGTACATGCACAGTGCCCATGAGTGTTTCTGTTTTCTCAGCCCTTTGATTGTTCCTTTCAGTGCCCTGGCTGACAGCACTGACCAATTACTGTGGTTCCCCATGTCTACGGTCTTACACAACCTTCCACTGTTAGTACCAGTTTTGGGGGCAATATGAAGTAGGATGTTGGGGGGAATGAATGTGCCTTTTCATGATTTTAATTCTGTCTAAACCATACTATCTCCATGCATGCTTAAAAGTGTTATAAGGAGCTGGCTCTGATATATGGTGAAACACATCAACACCTCCCTGTGCTTTATTTATTTATTTATTTATTTAGTATTTTGTATTTTAGGAAAGGGTCTACAGGGTGTTCAGGGACTCACTACTAGATTGGACTCATAGTGATCAGCCTGTTTACAGCTGCCCAAAATCTGGGATTATAGGCATGTGCTGCCACCGTACCCAGTTTCAATTGCCGCCTCAGCATGCCCCCAGGGCAGGAACCCCGGGCCCCTGTGCCTACTTGCAGGCACTTTAATCCCCTCCCTGTGCTTTAGGGTTGAATGCTTCTAGCTTTCTCTGTCCTTATCTGAGAGGAACCTCCTGTTGGCTATGAGTTACAGCCTAAAGAATATATTGTATATTTTTAACCCTAGGGCCTTGCACGTACTAAGCAAGTGTTCTACCACTGGTCTAACATCCCTTTCACATTTTATTTTTAGATGAAATAAAACTTACCACATTGCCCTAGCTAGCCTCAAACTTGCTATCCTCTTGCCTCAGCCAGTTAGCTGGATTATAGGTGTGTGGTACTGTACCCAACTGTATTGTACTTTTTAATCACTCATAATGTTTTTTGTTATTTTGTGGTGTTGAAGATCAAACCCAAAGGCAATAGCATGCTAAAACTTAATCACTAGTTGAAATGCATATTTTCCATGTCATAGATCTCCTTATAAGAATGTACATCTGTAATAGTATTTCTGTGACATCAAGTATAGCAAGAAGTAGGGTTTTGTGAATAGCTTGTTTAAATATATTTTCACATAACTCATTTTTTTCCTTTTTAGCTAGTGTGTGTGTTGTGAAGATAGAAGGTACCCCTTATCTTTGTAAAACTGATGAAATTGGAGAAATCTGTGTGAATTCCAGTGCAACTGGGACGGCATACTATGGGTTGCTTGGAATCACCAAGAATGTATTTGAGGTTTGTACCTTTTCCTGATCTTCTTGTTGAACTCAAGACCTGTGAGTATTGGGGAGTGCAGGGGTGCAAGGGTGCTGTGGGCAGAGTAGAGACTTGGTGCATACCAATATGAGGGCCACTGCAGTCTTGCTGAGGAGGTCCTGCCAATTGTGAAGCAGTCAAGCCAAGTGAATAGGCCGCAGAGTCCATGGGAGCCCAGAGCCCCTGACTGGGAGCATCTTGTGTCCCATGGAAGATGCTGGGTAAAAGTGCTCTTTTTGGCAGCCACCTAGGGTCCACAGGCTGATGTCCCCCTTTTGCTCTGCAGACTGTTCCAGTCACTGCAGGAGGAGCCCCTATCTCTGAGAAGCCTTTCACCAGGACAGGCCTACTGGGCTTCATCGGGCCTGTGAGTATGTCCTCTTGTTTGGGAGGTCGAGTAGGGATAAAGGACACTTTGCTGCAGATGAGTGTGTTCCTGTAGCCCTGCTTTCTGTGCTACTTGTGGTATCACCTTTGTTGTTTTTTTTTTTTTTTTTTACCACCATTTTATATGTTTAAAATATTTTAAAAGAAACACTTTTTTTGTGACATCTTGGCCCAGAGAGTCTTACCTGGGTAATTTTTGTCCCCTTCTTTCCAGGAGACATTTGAGAGTGCTCAGGGGAGGAGAGTGCTGCTGGTAGCTATGAGTGTCTAATAGTCAGGGTGCTGCTCAGCACCCACCATATATTTAGGTTGCCACCTGGGGCAGCACTTTCTGCAGCACAGCCCCATAATTGCCCAAAGTTCTTTGCAAACTTTCCCACAACCTAGTTGTCTCCCATGTCTCCCAGCAGCCACCCTATAGCTCATGCCCACTTGTTGCTGGAAGGTGCCTATGGCTCTTTTGATCCTGGGAGGTGTGCAATTCTGTGTGCTTTTGGGCTCCCCCTGGCTGGGCCTGACCACGCCCTTCCCACAGGATAACCTGATCTTCGTCGTGGGCAAGTTGGATGGGCTGATGGTTGTGGGAGTGCGCAGACATAATGCAGATGATGTGGTGGCCACCGCCCTGGCTGTGGAGCCCATGAAGTTTGTCTACAGAGGCAGGTGATGTGCTGTGGAGCCCTGTGTCCTGGGTTTCAGGTTCCACGCTAGTTAGAGAGTGAGAAGTCTGTGTGGTGAAAGCAAGGCCCAGTCAGTCTGAACTTGCACATCCTAAGGTGTTCTTATACACCTGAAAAGCTTCACAGACAAATATGAAAATATTTGCTGTTCCAGAGTTAATGTCCTTACTGCCCAAAGAGTTTGCTTAGTTCCTTGAGAGTCCAGTAGACTGGCAAAGGGACAAGGAACAGGCAGCTGCTGAAAAAAAATGAGTCAATATAAACAGCTTTCTCTTCCTCATAGCCTACAAATGCAGATTAAATCAGAACAGGGTTTTCTCTGAAATCACTGAAGGCAAATTCTCATTTCTAGTAGAGTTAGTGAGACATGCACAGCACTCTAGATTGCTTCTGGAATAAAATCCATAAAATCCATACAGCTTTTTGGTGCATGTTAAGCAGGGCGATTAGAGAGTCCCATTTCCATGGAGTGGGTAATTGGATCTCGGAAGCTGTTGCATAAGTACACAAGGGAGCGTGGAGAGGGGGTTTCCTCTAGCTTCTTCCACAGCCCGAACCCTAGCCCTCTGCTGTGCATGATGTCCTTCTGATGGGTTCATTCAATCTGGTGTCTTAAAATTTCATACTTCTCAAGCAGTGCCTTTGGTTATCAAACTGTGAGCCAAGGCAGATCCTGCCTTTCAGTAGCCCTAAAGAAATCCCTAGGGAATTCTGCCAAGCAGGCTACAGGTCTGCTTCTGTGTGAAGAAACCCTGACAACAGGCCACAGAAAGTATGAATCACCCACTCAGGATGACTGCATTGCAAGCTCTTTGGTGTGTGGGAGAGTGGCCACATCTTGGGACTTCTCACCAGTGTTTCTCACGTTAGAATCTGGATGCAGGTATTGGTGCAGGCAGCCAGTCAGCAGGGCGTGAGGAGATCAGTAGACAGGTGAGTCTGCTGTTCCTTATCGGAAGAACTGAAGACCTTGAAGTCGTGGCCAGCTGCACCTGTGCTGTGAAAGAGTAACCAAGAATTTTGGCCACATGTAGTAAAGTCATGCAGTCTTCACAGAGTAATTGCTTAAACAGAACACAATAGACAGGATGAATACAATGAATACAGTTAGAGAATAGGTTGATAAAGTGAAAGGTTGAGAAACAACTTGAGAAGTAAAGAAATAGAAACTTTAGAAGGATTATTGAGAGAGATGGGAGAGAAGAACATCTAGGCAGCAGGCTTAGGGAAAAGATTGTGTGTGGGCTCAAGTGGTTGTCTGAGGAAGCGGAGGCCAGCCGTCTGGACTGGGGCTGGGGTTGGGCTGGCTCTGCAGGTGCTCCTGGCATGGCAAGCTTATCTGCTGTCATAGGAGACCGTGACAAGGCCACACAGAATGTGTCAGACTTCTGCACAGTAGAGCTGATGCCAAATCACAGGGTGATGATGTCTTTAAAGGTTTTATGTATTTATTTATTTATTTTATTTTATTTTATTTTTTTGAAACAGTGTCTCACTATGTAATCCAGGCTAGCCTTGACTACTGTGTAGCCCAGTACACAAGCTAGCTTCAGACTCATGGTGTTCCTCCTGCCTCAGCCTCCTGAGAGCTGAGATTACAGGTGTGTCCCACCACACCTGATTGTTACATTTTAAACTAGGTTTTATATCCATCTAAATAGTTGCTTATTTATTGAGTTGAAATAATATCCTCAGACATGTCCAAAAGAGTTCTAATATATTGAAATACTTTTGGACAAGGTATTAAGAGAAATAAATTTAAGAAATGCTACAAAGTTATAGCAGAAGGACTCAACAGGGGTAAAGTCTGTTGGATTGAAAGAAAGTGTGTGTTTGTGTGT
>PVKN010016062.1:0-18098 GCA_004027915.1 Capromys pilorides
GTTCTCAAGAAAAAGAGAAGGATGTAAGCAAGAATACCCTATGCTACTGATTTAAGTTTAAATTTCCAAGCAGAGCAGAATGCATCAGTTTGAGGTCTGTATAGGTCTCTTTTCTTTTCCTTTTGTTTTTTAAAGGGGCTATATGACTTGTTTAACAAAAGGTCAGAAAATGTTTGGATATTGTTCAGCACATCAATATTCATGAAGTCATTAATTATGCACAGATTATCATGCACATTCTCTCTCTTGTTCCTTTATCTCAGTTGAGTGGGTCAATTTACCAATTTTAGGGTCCAATGGAGGCAGATTCATCATATTAACCCAAAAGAGTTAACGATTTCAAATAAGCATGCATACCTATGTTTACAGCAGCACAATATAGGAAGCAGCCTATGCATCCATCAGCAGACAAATGGATAAAGAAAATGTATCCATGCACAATGGAGTATGACTCTGCCATAAAGAGTAAACTTAAGTCATGTGTAGAATAAAAGATACACCTTGAGATCATAAAGTTAAGTGAAATAAATCAGACACACAAACTTAAATATGATGTACTGTAGGCTGATACATTTTGTCAACTTGAGAAGTTTAGAAGTTTAAGTAAGTGGCTCAGCAAATACTTGGGATTCTTTGTAAACATCCTCATCCTATTTAAGAGGAGGGCATGGACATTGTGTAAGTTCTACATCCGCAGCCCCAGCTAGCTTGTTTATAATAAAAGGGAGGGGAAAGAAGCTTGCTAGAAGCTGCAGCTGCTGCCCTTCCCTTGCTCTTTGCTGTTTTCTGCTGCCATGAACTGCTGCCCTCTGTCATGTGCCATTCTGTCTGGGAGCCAGCAGACTACAGACTGAAACCTCCACAAACTGTGAGCTAACTAATCTTCCCTTCCTTAATTTTGGGGGTTGGATATTTTGGTCCTGCAATGAGTAAAAAGTAACTGAAACACATAGCATGACTTTGCTTAGGGTTGAACCTAAAATATGAATAAACCACAACATAAAAGCTAGATAATAGGAAATAGGGAAGTAGATCTTTTGCAAGTGAGAGACAGATCAAGATATGGAGGAAAGGAATAGGGAGAGGAGGAGGAAGAGATAAGAAGTAAATTGAAATATGTATGTACATGAGGTATCTCCCTATAGGCGAGTTATCATTATGTAGTGTAAACATGTATAATAAAAATTAAAAAAAAAAAAAGATTAAATCTCCAAGAGCATGTCCCTAGGGGTTGCCATGACTCTCAGTGTGGAGTCTGTCTGTGTGGAGCCCCAAGCCTCATCATCAGCCAATGAGGATCAGGTAGGATGTTATAATCATTGTGGCTGGGTTTTCTGATTTTCAAAATAAATTAATCTGGAATTTTATGTTATGTTTTACAATATATTTTCTTATTTGGAAAATAACATACACATTTTAACAGCCTATGCCTGTGAGTGTTTTTCTACCCAGTATGTGGTCCCTGTGCAACCATTCATAGCAGGCTTTAGCAAATAAGCCTTCAGTGACTTCACAGACAGTGGGGCAGCGCCCTCCTGCCACAGAGCGGAAAGCCTGGGTGGACGTGGATGTGCAGTGACAGGTAATGGCAGCAGGAGGGCCCCGCATCAGAGGGCATCCTGAGCACTGAGCCAGGGAAGAATCAACGACCTATCCTGTAACCTCATTGCAGTGCTCAACAAGTGCTGGTGCTCTTGCTTTGGGTGGTCTCTGCAGTCCCAGTATCTGCTCGGGTAATGGGAGTCACAGCTGCGGGGACATTGCATGACACCCTTTGTCAGACCTCTAGATGAAATGAGCTACAAATACAACTGTTTGCAAACAAGACAAACACAAGTACAAAGGTGTGCTGAGATGTTTCTTGCACCTCGCAGAGACTCTGACCAAGAGATTGAGTTTCCAGAAGGGTAATGGGATGTGTCAGAAGAGGCCAGATTAATGAGAAAACTCCCCAGAATGTATTCATCTGCAGAAACACCTTTTGTTCATTCAGTAAAAATGAATGGCTTTTCTGATGCCAATTTAGGGATACACCAGTGAACCACAATGGCAATGTCCATCAACAGAAGTAGAGAGAGACCCCAGAGCTCAGCAAGATTGCTCTTCACAGCAACTTGTCCTGCTGCAAACACTTCCTGAACTCACCCTCATCACTGCATTCTCCCTTAAATCTCCTTGGAGCCCCCAGTCTAATTACCCCCAATTCCCCACACCTTCACAATGGATATTCTGGAGCTTCATTATCACCCAAGTCCATGGGCTTTCAATGCAATTTGAAACATTCCCTTCATGTTTCTATTGTAACACAATAGAATATTAATTTTAGGATAATCATGTTCATAGCAAATGCTTGTATACACAATGATGTTGCAGGCTGCTCCAATTCTGGTATCTGTACTGATTCCCTTCAACATTTCAACAATTGCATAATCAAGCCCATTAACAGACTCTTTTCTTTTTTTTCTGGTACTGAAGGTCCTAGGCACCTCATCACTTCCATGTCTACTTGAGTCTAGAACCATCCCCACAAATATCTGCAACCCAAATCCATCCTCTTAAGAAGAGATTGTTCTATTAATTCCCATACCTCTTGTACCACTAGGGCTAAAGTAAGGTCCTAACTATTATGGTTCTTCCACACCTCTGTCCCCAGCACTCCTGACTTTGGTGGTCTTCCTGCCACCCCGAGCAATCTATCACTTCTCCATTCTCAACATCCCTTCATGTTGAGATTCCAGATCAACCCAGATCATTCCCTTAATCATGTTCCTAGCATCTGTACCCAATCACCCTCTCCAGTCTTACCTTGGTTAGGATTCTGAATAACTTGTTTGCCATAGAGAAAACTCAGCAGAGCCCTGAACTCTCAGCTCTGTTTTCTCCTCCTTCACACCCCTTGCCTCAGTTACTCTTCCCTTGTTGCTGGGACAAATGTCCAACATCCAAAATGAAGGAAAGAAAAGTTTATTCAGCTCATAGTTACTGGAGCTTTCAGTCCATATTTGGCTGGCTCCAAGGCTGAGGGGCACAGGGCAGAGGACATCCAGTTCATGGTGGTGGAACAGCAACAATGCTGACCAAGAGAGTCTGCCTTTCTATCTCTCTTATATTGCATGCAGGCTCTTTGCCCCAGGTTGGGCATTGCACTCACACACATAATCCCAGCAGTACTAAGACCTATAATCCCAGTGGATCTTGAGTTAATCTCAAACTCTAGAAGTCAGCGCCCCATGACTGCATGAGGCTTTTGAGGGACAACTAGACACAAACCATAACTCTCCTTTAGCTCCTATTTCATTTCTGTCCCTTTTGGAAAAATTGTTCTCCACTTCTTCACTTTCTTTTCCTCTTAAACCAGGTCCTTTCAGCCTTTCTGCCTGTGTCCTACCAAAACAGGTTTTAAATGAACCTTATGCTGTATTACTCCTATGCTGGACAATGTGCTAACAGCTTTATCTTGTTGGATAGACGGATAGAAAGATAGGTGGATACAGCACTGCATGCTGCACTGGCCCTTCCTCCAGGCTCATTGAGCCAGCCACTGAGACCAGGCACAGTGGTGTAAACCTGCAATCCCAGTGCTGAGGAGGCTGAAAACAGGAAGATCACTATGAACGTGAGGGTATAGTAAGACCCTGTACCAAATATATACTTAAAAAAAAGATAGGTGCCAAGGAGTGAGCAAGACTTTCTTTAAATAACCAACCCTTGGCCGGTTTCTTTTCTCCAGGGTTCAGGTCAAGTCAGGCAGACATGGAACTGTGGAAGGGCAGGCAAAGTGAACCCTGCTCAGCCCTTGGGTCATGCTCCCTCCGAACAAAACTGTGAAAAAGAAGCAACCTAAAGCCAGCATTGGTTCAGCCCTTAACCCCAAGGCTGCATGATTTCCTGTGGGCTGCGATGTACAGTACCTGCTGGGTGTGCACTACATTCATCTTGTTCACTGGACCCCAGCGTGTGCTGTTTATTTTGTCACTGGAGGTGCAATTATTTAATGAGGTGCTGAAGCCTGGGGAAGATTGCACATTTTAATCAAAGCACCAAATGAGCAGGTCTAGATGACTTTACAAAATGTATTTGAGGCGAATTTTGCACAGCAATGTCTGGGTACTGGGTAATTAAGTGAAAAGGGAAATAACTTCCCAAGGGGTGCAAATAAACACACCAAGTCAGTCTCACTTCAGCGTTATGCTGAATGCAGAAAATGGATTTGTGAGTGGACTATGAACTGCAACCCAGGGCTGCTCCCTCCAATGTCAAGACAGTCTTCCTGGGGCTGGGGGTTGTGGGGCTTTGGTGCCTCCTGCATACTGAGAGGAAACAGCAATCATGGAAGCAAGTCTTCTTGGGCTGGGGATATAACCCAGTGGCACAAGCATCTGCCTGGCAAATACAAGGTCCTGAGTTCAATTCCTAGTATCAAAAAAAGAAAAAGAAAATTTTCTCAGTTCCCTCCATTGACAAAGACAAAGCCCAATGCCTTAAAGAGCAAAGTGACTTCTTCAAGATTACAGGAGGTGAAGACGTTCTTAGCTGGAAGGAGGAGATAAGGCCTTGGATTTTTATTCCCCATCTGTTTCTTCCAATCCTCCTGACCAATGCTGCTCAATATCAACTATGACTAACAAAAAAAATTAGGAATAATGTAAATAGTAATAGTACTAATAGTAAAAAAGAAATAATAGCAATAATGACAAGGACAACTAAAACACTGTGAGCTGATGTGCAGTCCCACACTGCCAGATACTCCTTTGTGCTTTTTATCTATCAGCTTGCAGGACTCTCCTAACCACCAGGTGAAGGACATACAACCAAACTTAGCTCAGAGGTAAGAAAACAAAGACAGAACATAAGAGCCCAACCCAACACACCCCAGGAAGAGGATGCAATAGAGCACGTGTCCAGACCCTCCGACATACTCAGCTTCCACAGCCACTGAGCATCCAAAAGCCTTGCCAGGTTTCTTAAACACTGGCTACTTGCATCTATAAATTTCCTTTAGCAGCATCGTGCTACTAAATCTTCTCAGACCACACCAATATGATGAATAGCTCAGTCCTTTCCTTATTTCTATAAACTAAACTACATCCAAAAGAAACCACAAAGCAAAAACAAGAAAAATGCAAGACGCATTTGTGAGTCTTAAACTCTGGGGTCACAAGAGAGGTACCCACAGAAGACCTCCCAGTGATCCGCTGGAAACCACCTATTAGCTTTCGCCAGGGTCCTGGGATTTCTTCCAAGTTTTCTCATGGCAATGTCTTACTTTTCTTCTGTGTCAGTCACTTGCTCTTTCGTCCGCGTTTTATCTCCTTCCTCACTCCTCCCTCTTCTGAGGAGAAAGCAAATTCATTTCACTGGGCTCTTGTGCCTTCAGGGTCTCACCTTCTGCCCTGAGTGTCTCATCAAGTTATTTTCTTGGACAGAAGCAATTTCCTTCTCAAAGAAGGATTCTGGAACTACCTGCTAAGAAAACTGATTATTCTCTTTGTGACACCAATAACTAGGAGGTCTCTGCTTACATTTTTAAGCCTGCCTGTTTGCTTATTTGTGCCGTGCATAGTTTTTACAGGAAAATCCACACTCAGAGCCTAAAAGCAGAGTTGTTACGTCTCCTGTGTCTCCCCTAAAGTTTGTTCTCTTTTGACTTTCACTCCCCAAGGTACAAACTTTATTGGACTGAAACTGCAGGTTGTCCACTCACCCGCAGCCCCTGAGCTTGGAGAAAACACTTAAAGTAAATACTCCTTCACCATAAAGGTCTGATTTGGTTCACTTTCTTTTCACCCAAACCTAGAAAAAGACCTGCATACAGGAGGCACTCATTCATGAGACACAGAGATATTGAGCATGGGCTATGTTCATGATCTTGTATTTTAGTTGGTGAAGATACACAGATAGAAAAGATACAGAAACTGAACTCAAGAATGGGTCTCTGGGCCAGCCAGATAACTCAGTGGATTAAAGTGCCTGCGCAGGTAGATGCAGTGGCCGGGGTTCAATTCCCAGAGTGCCATGCTGGCCGTGGCCCCAGGGTGTGCTGAGATAGCAATGGAGACTGAGTGTGGTGGCACGTGTCTATAATCCTAGCACTTGGGAGGCTAAAAACAGAAAGGATCACTATGAGTCTGATCTGTGTAGGGGGATCCTATAGACCCTGTACTAAGTACATTAAAAATAAAAAAGAATGGATCTCTGTTGGAGCTCCTGAACTTTTGTGAATATGAGTATAATTGAGACATTGGTGAAAGATTTAGATCATTTTTCTGATAAATACACTATGTGTATTTACACAGTGTGGTAGTATACACTATGTGGAAGATAGCAGCAAAGGTCAAAGAGCAAAGTAAAGCTCTTTTCTATATCTGTCCTTCACCAGGGGTACCTTGGTCAGATCTTTCTCTGGTGAGTAGGGTGACTGGACTTTGAGCTTATCCGTGTAATTTGCTGTGGACAGAGAATATCAGTGGGAAAGACCAAACAGAAGCACAGGAAATGGACCAGTATATTGGCACTTGATCATTTGTGGCTACCATCACTGTAAGCACAGGCAGCGTTGAGCCATTAGTCCAGAAGGCAGATAATCAACATGTAGAACAAAGCCCCCAAAGAGCTAGTCATGATTTCTAGACACCAGGTTACCCCAGAGATGTTAAGCAAGACCAGAAGCTCAGCCAAAGCCCCAAGTCACTCCAGACACCTAACTAATATTCTCTCATTAAGGGAGGTCCCTGAGGCTTTGTGATTGCTCTTGTCCAATATTATTATGGCAGCAAATAAATAATGCAAACATTTAAGGACACACTGGATAACCTGAAGAGATATAAGCCCTAGATTGAGAACTCTTGGTTTAGAAAACAAACAGAAGGAAATTCCATGACAGCATAATACACTCAGTATTACAACATGGTACATATAGGAGTTTTAGACCTTGGTTTGCAGAGGAGGTGATGCTGAGACCAGAAGAAACACCAGGCACTGAGCAGCTTCAGATGGAGAGAAAATGGTTGCAGAAACCAGCTCTGTGTGCACAAGAAAGACATGAGATGAGACAGCGTGGCCAGGTAGGCAGCTTGCTGAAACTATAAGCATCAGCTCACCAGTTCCATGTAGCTTTTCAAACACTGAAAAAGAACTCCTAGATGATTTCAATTCTTGAAGATACTGATATATCACAAATGAAGCCATGCTGAGAGAAAGCATAAAATACTAGTATTGTATATTTTTCACAAGACAAGTGAATTTTTTTTCACATTGGAAGGAATAAAATTATCCTGTGTACAGCTTTTTGCAGATGCAACATTAGATGCCTAAACATGTCCTTTACAAATGTGAGGACGAGGGTTAATGGCCATCACTGCCCCTCACCAAAATCTAGCCCAAAATAGAAGGTGTGAAGACAGAGGGGGTGTGGGTGAGAGTTAAAACTTAATCATGCCTTGTGAAACCGAATTAAAATGGAAAATTTTTGAGATATTGAAAATGCACTCTGGCTTAGTGAGGGGTCTATTGAAAGGACCTGCTGCTACAGGTACACACTGGAAAGGCCTCAAGCTTAATTATAGGGTTTGGTGCCTGGAGCCAAATTTGGGCCACCTTGATCACCAAGAGGCCCCTAGCCACCCTGCCGGCCCCCTGAGTTGGCGGTTCACGTCACTCAGGATCCCACAGCGAAGTAGAGCCGATGATGGTGTTGCTCCGCCACCTAGTGGCAACTCTTGAGAAATCATACGGATTCCACTTCACCTCCGGGACTGGAACCACTAGGGTCTTCCACCAGGAAAGGCTACCACTGACTGGCAAGAGTTGGAATTTCTCTCTGTCTGTACATATATTAGTGCTGATCTAAAGTATTTTTCCAACATCCTGATGTGTAAAACCCAGGCACCGTAACTACAATTAATAAAACCATTATTAATGCCTTGCTACTGCAGAAATAGCTGAGTCTCTTTGAAATTAATTGGGCTTTGGAAAATGAGATTTTTGAAGATAATTAAGAATCCATTTCCTCTTTAATTTCATTCAATAAAAAGCTACTCAATGTTTAATATCTGCGAGCACTGCACCATGTACCTGAGACAGAGTAGGGTAAATATATAAAAACAGTGAAGATGTGGTCCCTGCTCAAAGATATTTCCAGCCCTAGTACATTCCCAGGTGCTGAACAGAGTAAGAACCACTGTGCTGGGTATAGCAGTGCAGAAGTGTTAGCGATCCTTGTAGACGCGTGTGGTTGTTCTTAATTCACAATACAATTCAGGTCCTTTCCCTGGGTTCACATGGTGGGTAAGGCCTCGCTGTGTCTCTACCAGGCATCTGAGCCTCTTGCCAGAACCTTGGATAGCTCCTGATCTCCGTGCGATGAACAAGAAGCATCATGTGGTCCCCGAATGGGTGCAAGCCTGGGAGTTTAGGGGTATTGTTTCTGAATTCAAGGTTCAGGTTGGATGACCTTGGACAAGTTATTTGACCTCTGCATTTTATTAGCTCATCAGTGAGTAACAATAGCACCTACCTCATGGGGTGGTTTTCCTGGAGATTTAGTGATGAGGCACATACCTGGTTTGCATCAAGAGGTACCCCCTCCATAATTTTACTACCAATTGCTCTCTGAAGAAAATTCCTAAGTTCTTCCTGAGGTCTTGGTCCAATTTGTAAGCTTTTATGCATTTTCTATTATTAAAGCTTGGTCTGGTCCACTTAAAGCCTCACTCTCCTGCCTGATGCAGTTCTAGGGTACGGGGAACTGGAGTGGCAGAAAAGGATATCAAGTCTTCCCTCTCCTTTGTCTCCTAAATATTCCCCTTCCATCATCCTGTGTGGCCAGTAGCAAGGACCGGAGGAAAGCTTCACACAGGCTGCCCACCTGTGGCCGTCGGGGCAGGCTGATGAGCAGGAAGAGAAGGTCCAGTTTGCACCATCGTGGTGCAGGGTGATGGGAGGTTCTGGGCACAGGTAGCGTGTCTGTCTCCTGCCAAGCATTCACAGCCTCACACTGCCCACCCCAACTTCTTCCTAAAAGATGTTGCCGAAGGTAACATATGTGCCCCTTTGTCTATCAGCTCATGTCCTACCTTGCTCTCCAAGACGCTGTGGGATCCCCCAAAGTAGGAGACATCATGGTTACCCCTTTAGCATCAGTTTTGGGTACTTCAGCAAATGCTCATGGTATTTTTAGCATGTCCCCTTTCCAGGGATGAGAAATAGAAGCGAATCATATCTGTGATGATTGCCCAATGCACAGTGAAAAAGAAAATAGCCAAAGTGTATGCTATATATCTATATCTTCCAGGGTCTGCCTGCCTGCCTCTCTCTCTCTCTCTCTCTCTCTCTCTCTCTCTCTCTCTCAGTCACTTTCTATCTGTCTGTCTGTCCATCTGTCTCTCTCTGTGTCTCCTCTCTCTGTCTCTCAGACACACACACACACACACACACACACACGCACGCACGCACACACACACAACATCCTGCTTAAAGCCTTGAGGTTGGAGGCTCCTTGCCCATTTTTTTTGACAAATATACCTCTAAAAATAGATTAAGGATAAATTCATCTCCCTGTATCCCAGTGAAGTGAAGTGAAAAAGATTTAAATGAGACTTCCCATTTCAGAGTTTCAACTGAAGCCTGAAAGCTTAAAACAATGGGTGCCATGTAGGCCCTCACCCTGAGGTACTGAACTCCACATGCAGGCTTGACTAAGGACATTGACAAAAGCTACTTCTGCATTCATTAGACCACAACTCATCTTCAGGCTGTTTAGGAAAAAGCCAAGATGCATGGGAGGTTAAAGAAGTGTGAAGCGATGAGGGCTTTGAAAAACCAATGGCAGTCTGGGTGAGTTGCTCTCTGCACATGGGAGAGGATGGGATAAAGTGCTCTACAGCCACCACCTCAACACAGGCAGAGGTTGAGGGTCTTGGGCAAACAGACACAGGTTATGTGCTCCTTGGAGACTGACGGGAGCCAGGCTCATCCTTACAGAGTCTGCCAGCAAGAGGCCAGGGCTACAATGCAAGACAGCCTCACAAGCACCACACCTGGCTGGTACGTGCATGTGGTCCATAAGCAATGGTCCAGATGGAAACCTGAAAAAGGGGCCAGCCATGAACATGAAAGCTGAAATCCCCACCTTGATATGTCATTGAGTCTGGAATTCTAGTAGGTTTTTTTTGAGAACTAACTGTCCAACGAAATAAACTCTATATATTTAAAGGGTACAACTGCTTATACCACCACAATCAATAAGTATATTTCCCAAATTTCCTCCTGTTCCTTGACAATACATCCCTCTCAGCCTCCTTTTCTCCCCTACATTTTTATATTTCATTTTATTTTATTTTGAAAAGTTAAAACAAAAGCAAGGACAAAAATCAGAAACAGAGTAACATACAACAACACATGTTAGAAATTTTCAAAACAAGAATAGTTGATTAACAGTGGTTGATATGCTATCTATTTTTATAATCAAATATGTTGCTCAGATTAACAGATATAGTTCTGTAAGATCGAACATATGATTGCATATTACCTCTAGCTTTCAAGAAACCTTAAATTTTTGTTCTTATCTATTTTCTCCCCTATTGAAAGGCAATCTCTGTCCTCTTTACTTCCTTCACTATAAGCTTGTTTGTATTTTTGGATATTCTGTAGAAGCAGAAGCATACAGTACAGGGCCATGCATCGTTTTGGCTGCAGTCTTTCATGTAGCATGATGTTCCATTCTAGATATGTGTGTGTTGTGGTGCATATCCATGTGTCCCCTTGTTATTGCTGAGTTGTATCCCATGGTGTGAAGGCACCGCAGAACATTGTTTTGTTTATCTGCTGGTGAGTATTTGGGTTATAGGTGGAAGGAATTTGACTGTCTTTGGCTTCATTATTTTTAGGAATTTCCTGATGTCACACATACTGCTTCTACAATCAGATTACTAGTTAAATTTTTAAATGAAGTTGAAGAAAATGAGTCTGTCTATGAATGTTTCCTGCAAAGGATGGGGCTGTCAGTTGGAAGGATTGAAGGATGTAAGATTAGGGGCGGTGGTGTCAAGAGAAAAGGGTCAAAAGTAGTCACACTGCCTCAGCTGCATCAGGCTCAGGAACTACAATCAGTGTGCTCCCCAGGGAACTCCCACAGTGCCACGTGGGCACTGCGCTTGTGCATGCCCGCTGCCGTGGCTTGGATATGCACTGAGTGTGTCCCTCAGTGACCCAGCAGTGAGCCTCTGGCTCTCAGTGCAGCCATGCTGAAAGACAGTGGGACCCATATGGGGGCACCAATGGGAGGTTCTTAGGGGTGCAGAGCCGCTGCCCTTGGGAAGGGATATGGCAGCTCATTTAGAACCTTGAGTTAGCTGCAAGACAAGACCATTATAAAAGGGGCAAGGCTGACCACTCTCCTTGTCCTGACTGCCCTCTTGCACATTCTCCTGCCATGGCCATGGGACCTGCCATGAGGCCTTCCTCAGAGGTGAGTGGATGCCAGCATCATGCTTTGTCACTTCCAGAGCTGTGAGCTAAAATCTTCTTGTCTTTATAAGGTAGCCAGATCCTGGTATTCATTATAGCAATGGAAAAACTAACACACTGAGCAACACAAAGGTTTCTGCTGAGCATGGATTACCTGTTCTGTCTTTCCTCTTTCTTATCTACAGCCCCACCTAGGAAGGTCCTCAAATGCCCAGGCAGGGTCAAAGAAGGTGAGGTGAGGATAAGAGAAGAATTGAACAACCTCTTCCCTGAAATTGGCTTGGAAAACAGAAGGAGAATCTGTTGTCTATATATTGAACTGGATTCAATATTCATTGCTTCCAAGTAGCCAAATATCTCTATTGTTACTTAGGAACAAGCATAAAAGCTATTGTGTTGACATAAAATGTTATCCATGAGCAGGGAATAGGTAGAAATGGGCAGATGTGAGAAAAAATGAAGTTGTTTTGTTTTGTTTTGTTTTTGTTCTTTGAGGCAGGGTTTTGCTATGAAGTGCAGGTGGCCTTGAGTTCACTTTATAGCCCAGGCTGACATGAACTCCCAAAGATCCTCATGCCTCAGACTCCCTAGTTCTGGGACTATAGGCATGCACCATCACATCCGCAAGAATGAAGTATTGTCTGCTGTGTCTCACTTATTCAAACAACTTGTTGCCCAAGTTCTCATTGAATGACGCCACACACACAGTTCCTACTCCCAGAAGAAAAAATGGACATATACACTTTGACAATAAACTTTAAAGCTTTGACAATAAGTTTTCTTTGTAGCAGTAGTTGTCTTTTTAGATCTCTGAAGATTCTAGTCAAAGATATGGACAAGTCTGTACACACTTGTATTATTAGGCATTCCAGGGAATTTCAAGACTTCTAGATTGCTCATACCGCAGAAAAGGGATAGGTAGGGGAAGGAAAGTAATTCATGACTCTATCATCTCTATCATTTGGCAACCCAATGAGAGAGAGAGAGAGAGAGAGAGAGAGAGAGAGAGAGAGAGACTGATGGCTTCCAGCTCTGGGTGTGCTAATATAGTCTGCCATTACTATCAAAAGTATTATGGCACAGTCCTGCCCACCAAAGAGATAACTCTAATTTTAAAAAAACCCTGAAACAGTGAAACCAGGCAGAGAAATTTAAACTTTGATGGTTTATGGAGAAAATAGTGATTCATCAAGGTCACTGTGGATTCATAGATACATTATGTCCATCAGCTTTCCTCAAGGAAAAGCCTGGTCCTAGAGAAGCTCATTTTTGACAACTGTAAAAGAAGCATTTCACACCATGAATTTGCTGAATATTTGAGTGAAGGATCCATACTTGATCCATATTTTGTTGTGATTTTGCATCAGTGAGTTTCTTTCTAACACACCTGAAATAACAGCTAATATTGTTGAGGTTTATCACTTTCCTCTTTGTAACACTGCTAAGTGGTGTCCCATTTCATAGATAGGGAAACTGAGGTTTAGATATAGTACAATCATAGCCCCAGGATCATACAAGCAGAAAGCAACAGAAACAGAATCAATACTAGGTCTGTTTGGTTCCAAACCCTAGCATCTTTCCATCATGTGCCACTGCTACTGTGAGCTGTTCAGAGCTTAGTAAGATGGAGATATAGCTAAAATTTGAAATGCTGTTCATTGAAAATGTCAAATGTTCAGCAGCAAGAGGAAAGGCCACCAGATTGTCTTCCAAAATGTCTCATAAACTTCTATATCTTACCTTGAGGATGCTTCCATCCCAGGTAAGATCCTAGATTATTTGAAAAACTGAAGAAGAACCCATCTCTCATGAGCAACTGTTTAAATATTTAACATTCCTGTCTAAATCCTGAATGCCAATCCCTGCATTCACAGTGAGAAATTACAAAGACTGAAAACTAAAAACTCAAATTCCATAAGATTCACCAGTTTTCTCCTTGTAGGCAGTCTTTAACTAGAGCCAGGTCACTTTCTGAGAATTCCTGGTGTGCCTGTGTTACAGCTTATGTCTAGATGCAACTGAGCCTCATGAGCTTATAGGTGGGGCTCTTGGGAGGTGACTGGGTCATGAGTGTGTGATGCTGGATTAGGGGGTTTCAGATGGATTTAATAATGTGTGATCAATAAATTATTTTAGTATAGATCTTGCTGTGGATAGTGGTAAGGCCTACCCTGAGTGGGTAGGCCACCCAGAAGGCCTCAATAGAATAAAAGAGAGGAAGGCCTGCTGCTGCTGCTGCTGCTGCTATTGATAATAATGCTGATGCTGATGCTGATTCTGTAACTGCAGCTGCTGCTGCTATTGACGATAACAATGATGATGACGATGATGATGTTTGTTGCCCTCTTCTTACTACACCATGAAATGGTTCTCTGAGACACCACCCTTCCGTGTTACCTGGACTTGGCACCAGCCAATTGTGTGCCTCTACAAACTGTCAGCTGAAACAAACCTTTCTTCCTTTAACTTTGGATGTCAGGTAATTTGTCTCAGCAATAAGGAAAGTAAGAAAACCTGGAAGCAGAGCAAGGGGAATTTAGCAAGCCCATATTTAAGGCATCCAGCAGAAACAGGCTGAGGCTTCCATTCTACAAGGAGAATGGTTTTGTTAGTGACTCCAGAGTCAACTAAAAGGGGTAGGCACCACTTGTAGCCTCACAGGACAAGAGCCCTTCTACCCTTCCAGTCATGCTTAAGGCTCCCACTTTTCGCACGCTGGAGATGGACCCTGTTGACATTTGCTTCCAGTACTCTCATGTCTTTTTGCCTTCAGAGTTAAAAAAATTATGGCATGCATGTTGGTTGTTTTTCTTTTATGATAGAAGCTGTTGCGTTTTTGTTTGTTTTTTTTTTTTTTTCTAAACTATAGCTTCAGCATTCAGGTTTAATTGCAACATGATACTCCACTATAAATATGTGAATCTGGGGCTGCAGTCTGGGTACTTATCTCTAAAAGATTCACTGTCCCTTCTATAGACCTTGGTAAGCTTGGAATTCACTGAGATTTCTCTTATTCCCCCCATTATTCAAACAGGCTCCCAAACTAGTGTCCTGGTGGCACCTACATGGCAACCCCCAAAGCATTACTTTCTTGGCTTCTTGAGCCTTGCCATCATAGGCAGCAAGAAAAAAAAACAGACAAAAAGAAGCCGAGGAGATTCCTATTTCTGAGATTGAAAAGACCCAAAAACTACGAGGCAGAAGATTATCGAATGTCATCAGTCTGGTTTCAGATTTCCAGCACCATGTCACTTCTGCAACCAACACAAACTGAGAAGTCTTCTTGGTCTATTCAGTTCAGAATTTCAGGCTCCTGAGATCTGTAAGAAAAGGCATAGAAAAGAAAGAGAGTGACATTTATCAAGTCTTCTTTATGTAAGCACATTGGATTTTGTTTTTTTGTTTGTTTGTTTGTTTGTTTTCTTTTCTTTCTTTTTTTTTTTTTTTTTTTTTGTATTTTAGGATAGGGTCCACAGGGCATGTCTCACTACTAGATCAGACTCGTAGTGATCTGCCTGTTTACAGTCTCCCAAGAGCTGGGATTACAGGCATGTGCCACCACACCCAGTCTCAATTGCTGTCTCAGCGCACCCCAGGGGCAGGGCAGCATAGCAGGTCCAGGAATCAAAGCCCTGGCCTCTACACCTGCTGCAGGCATTTTTATCCCACTGACCTATTTGTCCAGCCTCTGGATTTTATTTCATTATCAAATAATCTTATTGTTAACTGCATCTTATGGAGTAGAAACTAATATAACAGAAAAATGAAATATACAACTCAATTTTTAGATTTTGTAGGGTTAAACCCAGCCTGTAGAAAGGGAAAAATGAACACTCTGCTCACTGAAACATGGATTCAGAAGATCTTCATGTGCCAATCAGAGAAGGATAATTTACAAGTTTACTAACTGAGCTCAAAATTTCCTAAATCCAAAGACATTGACAGAAAATAGACACATATCGATATTTTGCTCTTTTTTTCCTTTTGCCAAGGCCCAGATGCAAGGTAGAATAATGAATAGCCCCTAAAGCATCCCATATCTACTCCTTGGGAACCTGTGACTCAATACGTTGTGTGGAAATGAAAATTAATGTGGTTGGAATTAAGATCTCTAATTAGATGGTCTTCAGATGTGTAAATTACTTTATTTATCCAAACTCACCCTGTGGCCTGAAAAGTGCAGGAGTCTAAACGGAGGATCAGAGAAGATCTCCACTGTAGAGAAGGAACAGGGAAAAAAAAAAAAAAAAAAAAAAAAGATGGCCTGGAAGCATCATAAGAAGCTGCAAATTTCCACCCTTGGAAGCCTCAAAAATGCAAAAGTGAAAGACTGCTCTGAGGAAAAATCCATGGGGCCCCATGTGCCAGAACTGTGGCAGGATAGAGAATTTGTTCCTCAGAATCAGGTTTAGAGTGCTCAGCAGTCCAGACACTACTCCTACAGCCAAGAGAAAAGAAAGTCTCACTACTGCTCCAACTGGCAGTAGACCATGGCATCATCCACGTGATGCTGGTTTTAGATGCAAGCAGAATGCAAGAGCTCTGAGATTAAGAAGGCTTCCACCTAGATTTCAGAAGGCCAGGAGGCCAGGCAGTATGCCCCTTGGAGGACAGTGTGTGAGGTAGAGAGTGAGAAGCCTAACATGCAATGGAAACCCCAGAAGTTTGGAAAAGCCAGAAATGTGGATCATCTAAGGGAAGTTGCAAAGAGGGAGCTCCATAGAGATTTAACGACGTTGAACTCACAATTTACAACAGATTGCTTCAGATGTTCCAAATTGAACTACAGGACTGAGTGTTCACCCTTCTGGATTTTGAACTTGCTTTGGTCCCAATGCTTAGTATCCTGCTGTGGGTACCTTTGGAATGGCAATGTTTACTTTGGGCCATTGAATGCTGGAAGTACTTAACTTTTCATTTGTATAGAGGTTCACAGCTCAGATTTTGCCTTACCTCTTGGAGGAGATTTGGGACTTGGACTTCTCAGCAATGTTGAAACTATTAGGACCTTCGCAACTCTTAGAGATGGACTGAAAAGTCTTCTGCATAAAGGTATGCACATGAGTCTTTGGGGAGTCAGGGAAGAATGTTATGGCTTGTATCTAGGTGTACCCCCAAAGCCTCATGCAGTCATAGGGGTGGTTTCTAGAATTTGTGATTAATTCATAATCTAATGCTGGGATCATGGGTGTGAGTGCTACACCCTCTGTGGGGTGGGTAATCTGCATGCAATAAAAGGGAGAAAGAGGGTGGGCTACCTGGCACAGCTACAACTCTCCCCTTTGTTTTTTGCTATTTTCTGCCAGCATGAACAGCTCCTTTCTGCTATGTGCTGCTCTGCCTTGGAGTCAGCTGCGTATGGACTGAAACCTCCACTAACTGTGAGCTAAATAAACCCTTTCTTCTCTAATTTGGGGTGTCAGGTATTTTGTCCTAACAATGAGGAAAAAGTAACTGAGACAGAAGGATGTGTAGAACTAGAATAGGATTTACAGAACCACATCTCAGTGAATAATCTCTCTCTCTCTCTCTCTTTCCCCTCCCTGCTTTACATGTATATGTATATTTCATTTATTCTTCTCTTCTTGTAGACACTTCTTTACTAAATCTTCTGTTTGTGCAAAGCTTCAATATGGCCTTCCTAACATGGTGATTTCTGCCCCAGCAGTGTTCCAACCATCCAACTTCCTTCTCTTGATAGCTGTTTCCCTGTCCATAATTCAAGTATGCAAAACACAGCAAAAATGATAAGTTCAGATCCTGCCTAGTGCTCACTCCTAATTCTATAAGTCATGATCAGATTGGAAGGGCCAGCTTTGGAGCATTTGCTGTAAAGATCTAACTCTTCTGACTATGGATTGGGCAGGACCTTTAAGTAGGCATCCAGGACTGGGGAGAAAATGATTGACATTTTCAATACCTTTCAGCACCCTAGGGACAACCTTATCTTTAGAAACACAAATGCATCACTTCAGTTGCCTCAGCTGCCTCTTTCCCTCCTCCCTGCATAGGACAAGTTAAGCCCGTTCGTCTCTATGACTACTTTTTCTGTCTTCTGATTGACATTCTCTTTTTAAATATGTTAATGTATTCAACCAAGTCACATTTGAACATTGCTGGCCTGAGAGCCATTCTGCAAATTTCTGACTTTGCATATTTAACTCTCATGGAAAAAGAATGATTGCCTCTCTCTCTCTCTCTCTCTCTCTCTCTCTCTCTCTCTCTCTCTCTCTCTCTCTTTCTCTCTCTCTCTCTCTCTGTATGCATGCTACTGAACCCAGAACTTTGAGCACGCTAAGTATTCTACCTGCGAATCTTCATCCCAAACCCCTGATTACTCAGTTTTTCAGGAAATGAGTAGAACTACCCAGTGTGAGCCTTAGCTTCTAAAGATAATAAAAATTAACAATATAATTATTAATGACAATTTTACTTGAAATTCAAATGTAATTCTTTAAACAATTTAGTGTGGCAAGAAGGTAAATAATGACATGGAGCCTGACAATGAGCCTCAGAGAGTTGAGATGATGAATGTATGCAAAGCTCCATAGCATGATGTGATGCTCAGATCTAAAGAAAATGATAGCTTTTATTTGTTAAAAAGTGATGCCAGATGCTCTGTACTTGCTATT
>PVKN010016063.1:0-18118 GCA_004027915.1 Capromys pilorides
ACTCAGGTCCCTGTGCTTGCCAGGCAAGTGCTTATTCTGCTGAGCTATCTCCCCAACCCAGTGACAAGGATTAAATTACCTCAGTGCTTGGAGCAATGCCTGACACAGAGTAAGCATATTCAAGCATGTTGGCTGTTGCTACTGACAAATAATTATTTGGCATCTTTTGAGTCAATTACCTTTCTAAGCTTGAGAAAGCAGTCTTCTGGGGACAGAGGCTCTGCTTGATGTCCAGATTAGTGTTCGCAAGGAGACATGCATGTCTCCACTCCAAGAGCCACCTGATATGTGAGCTTTAAATGTGTGGCTTCACGTGCTGCCTGGGTGGACTCTGTAGGCAGTATGTCAGCATCTGCATTTTAGAAAACTCTCCCATGATTCTGGTGCATATGAAACATCATTAGTGTGGCTTGGGAAACAAAGCACAGAGAACTGACACTGCTTAGCACATGCAGAACAGAACGAAAGACATGTGATATCAGAGGCATTGACAAAATGCCTTTGGGGGAATATTGGATTCAAGGAAGGTTTTATACAGGAGACAGCATTGAAACACAATCCTTAAGGAAAGGCAAAATTTTGATACATGGTGATGGGATGGCAGATTGGGACCTGCAAGTGACAAGGGGAACTGCAAAGTAAATCTATGGAGATGTGAAAGATCCTGGCTTATACTGAGCAGAACAGATGGCCAGTGAGGCTAGAAGATGTTTCACGAACTTGGGAAGGGACTTGTCTGCTCTAGGATTGAGACCAGGTGCTGGAGTGCAGGTGCTGTATCCCCCAGTGTCTGCCAGCCAGTGGGGAGAGGGCAAGAGAGCAGTGAGACTCAGTACAGAGAGAAGTCAAGTGCCACTAGGTGTCAAATGCCCAGACCAGGGTGTGCAAGTGAAGATGTCACTTGCTACCTGACTACCACTTATGAAGGGGGATACAGACAAGTGAGGAGCCCATTCTCCAGCAATGTCCTTAGGCTGGAGCACTTCCCGTAAGGAAGCCCTGCTTACACGTGCAGGTGTCAGAAGTCTAGACCTAGGAGATGGCTCAGAGCCCAAGTGCAAGCCAGGGGTATTTTTGACCTCGTATGTCATACTTACTTTCAAAAAGATTTTAATGAATATAAAATGGACTCATGAAATCAATCAATAAATAATTAAGCACTGACCCTGTGTAGGAGTTCGTACTATGCACTTGTGTTAGCTTTCTGTTACTGTTTTTTTTTTTTTTTAACTCTGGGATAACCAACTTCAGTGAGTTTCAGTTCAGTTTTGTAGGTTTCAGGCCATGGCTGGCTGGCCTGAGGCCATACACTGTGGTGGGTTTGCATGTTGGTGGGGACCTTCACCTCATGGCACTGGAAGGAATTAAGAGAAAGAGAGGAAGAGAAAGAAAGACACTTGAGATCCATGTCCCCTTCCAGGGCACGCCTTCCATGATTTAATCTACCAGTATGGGCCACCTCTTAAAGATTCCAACCCCTTCATGGCATCAAGCCAAGAACTCAGTTTTACACATGGGCCTCAAGTGGACACCCCCACAGCCCCGGGAGGACAAGGCCAGTGCTACAGGAAGATTAAATTTGGATTCTGGAGTCAGATATGAACTCTCTGAGCTTCATTTGCCAATTAGGGTTCATGACCCCTTCCTGTGCTCAGATTTCTTGCTGCATGTGACAGAGATGCTCTTGCCCTCCCACCTCGGAGCTGAATCCAGCTTAGTCAGCAGAGAAAAGTGATCTATGATACACATTCCAGTGCAGGAAAAAGAAATGACTTGACATGCTGGCCACTGGCAGCCTTTGTTCTGGTTCCATCCCAAGACTGGAGTCCCTCCTGGTCACACGATGACTGCCAGTGGCAAGTGGGGCTATGAATTTCCCATGTATAGCTGAGGGTTATGCAAACACAAGTGCACACACGCATTCTTACACTGGAGATGCAAAACTGTTGCTCAATATTGGCCTGTCAGTATAAATCATATGGCAGTTGCTGAAGCAAAAACAGGTACCAAAAAACAATAAGCTCGGATTGGCATAGATCAGTAGTCTCAAACTTTGGCATGCATTAGAATCATCTGGAAAACTTCCTTTAACAGTGACCTCAAGCCTAGTGAGTCAGCTTTATAAGTCTCAGGTGGGACTCGATAATTTCCAAAATGCTGCTGCTGCTGCTGCTGCTGCTGCTGCTGCTGCTGCTGCTGCTGCTGCTGGTTTGGGTGCCACACTTTCGGAACCAGAATCTTAGACTGTTGAGTATCTACTCCTAGGTTAGAGACTGGGTCACAGGGCAGCAGAGGGTGATGGGGGAAATGGTGGTCATGAAGGTTGGATCATAGCTGTGAATTTCTAGAAGAAAGGATGATAGGAATATAATAAATAATAGAGTCTGGGTTGGCAACCAAGATTACATGTAACATTGTTATGAAATTAAATTTTATGAGGCACATAAACTGTGTAGTACTTAGTAGGACTTCAATAAATAACAATGTTTACCCTTGCCAAAGTGTCCATTTTCATTGTTTCATTTCAATTCAGAAAATGCTTCAGAATGTCATCAGCTCCTGCCTCAACTGGCTTCTAATAAAAATGGAGCAGATACAATAAACAACTGCTATTCTAGGCACTCAGTACTGATTTTGAGAGGCCTACAGCTAGAACACAGTAGAGGCAGAGGGAACCAGAGAGATGAGGGTAGGGAGAAAAGCAGTTTCTTTTTCAGCCTCAAGACCTGCAGGGGAAGAGTCCACCATTCTGCATTCTGCAGGCCTTCTAGTCAACCTTCTTTTCATCTCGACTCTCCCTCCTGTTATAGAATCATCACAGAGTTGTTCCTGGGTATTGTTTGGGAGACAGCTGTGGTTAGGGCTGAGGAGTGATTGCGTCTCCTTCTTATGTACAGGTTCATTTGGAGGACAGTGACACCACGTGACAAGCCTTCAGGGCCCCTGCTAGTTGCCACATTCTGGCCTGAGCTCCCAGAGAAGATCGATGCTGTGTACGAGGCCCCACAGGAGGAGAAAGCTGTCTTCTTTGCAGGTGTGTGGAAGGGTCTTGCTGACTCTTGGTCTGTGGGCACTCCCCAGGACTCTTATGTAATCTGGCCCACACTCCTTGCCAGTCCACAGTCCCTAGGCACCCATGCGTGCTCTTCTCCTTTATGCCTCCATTCTTCCAACATCATTCCTAAAACTCTGGGATACATCTGAGAGACCTGTCTAGATATCTATCCTCACATAGCTTAACCTGAAGAAGAATATTTCCTTGCTTTTGAGCTCTTTTTCAATCCTTCTAATGATTCCTTTGCCAAAGAACAACCTCATTTTAGTACTTGTATGTCCCTGACATCTTTTTATTGCTGAAGTCTTTTCAGGCCCTTGATTTTAGTTAGAATTAAAAAGTGATTAGTTTTCATAATGCAGATGATTAATTCTGTTAAAGTAGCATTCAAACCAAGACAGAAATGCACCACCCCATAAATAATATCCAGATAACCGTAACAAACTTTTTAAAGAAATCTGGTTTTAAAGACTTAGAAATGAATTCACTAAAAAAAAAAAAATATGAAGTAAATAGTAGTGCCTGGAGTCTAGGTCTGGGTAGAGTACATGTGGCTAAAGGTGGAGATTCTTGCTCATTCACCATTGGCTCTGTACTTACCATATGCTGCTCTTTGGTGAGCTCTGGAGTTGAAGCTCACAGGTTACTCAAGGAGTGAGACAGCCAGGCTGCTGGAGGGAGTGCAGTGTGGTGCATGATCCCTGCCCTGTCCTACAAGCTGGTTTCTATCTCTTTTCCATGGTGACCATGGGTCCTGGTCAGAGGAGCTGTTGGCTCTGGGGATGATGTTGTACAGAGTAAGAATCCATACCCTTTTGTGGCCAGCAAAGGGTCTCACAGCCAATCCTAAGTCACCTCCTTGGCCTGGTGCCTTCTATTGTCAGCTTACAAAATCTTGGGTGTGAGACCTGATTCTGGCACTGAACCCAGAAGTGAGGAGCTCCCTGTACCCTATTAGCAATGACTGCAGCAGTCAGGCCTGGCAGATGATGGCAGGGGCTGGCTTGGGGGACTTCCGCACAGACACCAACACCTCTTCTCTCACCCTCAGGGAATGAGTACTGGGTCTATTCTGCCAGCACCCTGGAGAGAGGGTACCCCAAGCCACTAACCAGCCTGGGATTGCCCCCTGATGTCCAGCGAGTGGACGCTGCCTTCAACTGGAGCAAGAACAAGAAGACGTACATCTTTGCAGGAGACAAATTCTGGAGGTAAGGGAGGGCCCTGGGCAGGACAGCAGCATAGCTGGCTGCAGCCAGGTGCCTCACAGGGCAAGCTGAGAGGTTGGTAGGTCAGGGGTGGCCTCTTTCTGTCTTTAACCTGTCAGAGCCGAAGCCCCTCCGAGGAGCTCCGAAAGGGTGATCCATCCTTGTGGACAGCAATGATGTAGTTCTTCTGGTCAGCACTCTTTTCCCTTCTTGTGTGTTTTCCGCTCGGTTCTGTTTGTTCAGTCTGGTACCTCACACATTAAAGTGAATCACTGTTGAAGGGAGCAGTAATGAAAACAAAGTGACAGCTGCTACTGTTGACACCATGCTCCAGACTCTATCTGTAGGGCTCTTCAAGGTGTTCTACTATTACTATGATTTCCACTTTCCAGGTGAGATAACTTGGGTTCAGAAAGGCTAAATAACTACCTGCCAGTTACACGACCAAATAGTAGAGGTTGAGTAGGGATCTGGCATTCTGGTTCCAGGGGTGTGGGAGTGTAGTGTTCATGATGCTATTCTGTACTCTGATGCAGAGGAGACCCAGGAGATGAAAGTGGTAGAGACAGATGGCAGACAGGGGCATGCAGAGGGGAAGGCTGAGAGATGGGTGCAGCAGCCGCCCAGAGGAGCCAGCGCCCAAGCCAGGCTCCCAGAAGCAGCAGCCGCATCTGGCAGGCCTGCAACAGGCCCAGAGGCTGTGGGCACAGGCTGGCAGGGGAGGAGGTGGGAAGCAATGGGCGCTCTGCTCTGGGTCATCTGCAGAGAAGGATCCAGTTCTGATGCTAAAGAGCCAGGGTGCCTGATACCCAGCAACAGGTGGTGACATCCAGCCCAGGCCTCGGGAGCTTCATGACAAATTCTTCACGTATTCCAGTGAAGAAGCTGAGATCTAAAGAAATTAAATAACCTGTCCAAGGTCCAAGGTGTTTGTATATAGGTTTCCAGAGTAGAGGTTAACACCTGTGATCTCAGCACTCTGGAGGCTAAGGCAGGAGGACCACAAGTTCAAGCCTAGCTTGGGCAATTTAGAAAGTTAGAAATATCCTGTCTCAAATTTAAAATAGAAAAAGAAATTAAGAAGGGATTGGGAGGTAGCTTCTGAGAAGATTTCTGGTTTTAATCCCCCGGACTTGGAAGAAGCAAAGTGCAGAGGCACAGACCGGGACTGTGGCTGCTTCTCCTGTCTCGCCCTCATGTTCCTCCACTACACCCACTGCGCCACCTGGTCAGTGGGAAATGGAGGACTGGGCACAGGTTTTTGGGAGATTTTCCATCTTCCAATTCTAGTGTTCCCAAACACCTGTGTCTGCTGCTACATCTGGGCCCTGCCCTACCTGGAAAACCTCAGAAGCCACTCCCAAGACTTTGTCAGCCACCCTGGGAACAATTCTGCCTCCTATCAAGGTTCTGTCAGCTCCCTCTTTTCTCGTCCGTGTGCCCCGCCTCCAACTGCCCTGATTCAAAAGCTGCTTAGGTCCCAGGACTGCCCAGGGCAGGGTGGAATCCTAGACACATTGCTAAGACACTTAGCAACTTAAGCTGATTGATATCTCAAGCCTCAAGAAGGAAAACAGCCAGCCAGGAAACCACTGAGAGCCCACAGCCCCAGCATGCACCCCAGCATCTTCTCATGTTTCCCGTGGCATCTGAGCCCCCCAGGCACTTGCAACCTCTGCATCTGAGAGTGGTGGACAGCAAGAGGCTCAGAAGCATCTAAACATGCATCTGAGCATCATAAAAATCCGGGCGTCCTTGCAGCATGGTGTGGAAGGACTTGTATGGCCACCTTGCCACACATACCAGGCATGTACACAGACAAGAACAGACGTGTCCCTGGGTGTGCATGAGTGGCTGTGGATGCACCCTGGCTGGAAGGCTGGGCGGTGCCTTGCCAGGCTTCTGGGCTGAGTTGCCTGGCTCCCAGTCGTTTCACTCCAATCCCACCTCCTCGCACCAAGGGCCAGGATGGATAGTGCGCTCTGCAGAGGAAGCCCCTCCATCTCTTAAAGGCAGGGACAGACTGAAGGGCTGCTCAGAGGCTTTGAGCTGGGCTCCAACAGAGATAGCTGTTGCTTGAAGAGGAGGTGGATGAGCCTGTGGCGCTGTCCTGCTGCGGGATCTGCTGAGGTGCTCGCTGTAGAAGATTCCTGGAGGAATCCTGGCTGGAGAAGGAGAGCAAGTCCTGTGTGATAGATGGGCATCTGCCTCCAGCATGCCAGGAAGTGTGCAGTGCCTGCCTTGGGGAGCTTACGCTGAGCCCCACAAGTAGATCCTGGGCATCTCTACTGAGCCAGGCCCACTCTGCCTGTGGAGTTTACTGTAGCCAGCAAAAGTGACTCAAACATAGTTGAATCAGCTGGCAGTGGCTCTGCTAATAGGCCTGTGCCCAGTCCTAACCGGACGCTGTGAATGTCATCAGGATTTCTCATTTAGATAGATTCTTTTTATCAGCCCCATTTTCCAGATCCTAATCACTGAGGCTGAAGTAGGTCAAGGACACAGGCAGAAAAAACTGAGGCCCAAATATCTGTATTCTTATACCGCTTGTCACCGCAGAGGAGAAACTTCTGCAAAATCTTTGAAATTGTACCAGCTCTTGAGGGACCCTGGTCAGGACGGTGGGCTCTGAGGAAAGGAAGGAGACACAGCCCCTTCCTGAGTCAGAATCTGCTTGCACCCTGAGGCTGCCTTCCTCCTGGGTGAAAAGAACTTGGAAAGAAATTGGTTCCTGTCTGTGAGCCACTTGCTTATCTACACCATAAGGTTGATTCTGGCCCTCCCTATCTATTAGAGGTAGAATGAGAAAGAGATAAGAGTATGGGTCAAGTACAGGACACCATCCGAGCCTTCCAGACCCTAAGGATGTTGTTAGAGGGCTCAGTGGGGCTGAGGTGGTACTGCGAGTTCAAACTGTGCAACTTGGTTTTGGTAACCCCCAGCATGAGGAAGCAGATTTGCAAGAAGTCGTCTTCTGGTGCGGTTGAGGTTATGAAGGCTTCTCTAGCAGTTCTTGGAGTGATGGGCTCAAGGGTAGGGTAACTGTGGAAATCTTGGTGGAGGTGGCAGGGCTTGGTGGGACAGCGAGGAGGCACTATGAAGGAGAGCTTGGCTGTCCCCAGGGTGCAAGTCAAACATAGGCTATGTAGAAAATTCACTGCACAAGCGCAGGACCAGGACCTGTTTCTGGAGATGCCTACTGACTCATCACAGGAGTGCATTACATGCTCACAGTGTCACCAGCAAGTTGCATGTAAGTGGGGAGGTAAAAAGGAATCTGCCAATGAGTGCCCAAGAAATCTGCCTGAATTAAAGGCAGAGTCTGAGGTGAATACACATTCTGCCAGCTGCAGCGGGGCCTGGGTGACTGGTAGTTCACCTGCCTTGAACCAGCAAGCCTTGGGCACACCCTTACCACTTTGCCTTGCAACCTCATTCCCCCAGCCTTCATCATCTCTCAAGATGTGGTTTGTTATCTCCACTCAACAGTGGAAGAAGCAGCAATTTATTCAAACAATAGAGTGAAAGAATGATGGGGCAGATCCCCACCCATGGGCACTGGGCCCCGAGTTCCCCAGACAGTAGCAGGGATCAACATTTGTAAGGGAATTAACATTTTTACAGACCTATACAGTGTCAGACAGGGGATAAACATTTTGTGTCTGCACATTGGCACTAAGTATAAGACGGTTATTGTGGGATTGCCTAAAGTGACGTAATTATTCAGGGGGGGAGTTGAGTCTGAGACCTAGGACTGATTCCACACCCTCCCCCATCACACAGCAGGCTGCCATTCCCAGGGAAGGGATCTGGTTTCTCAAGCTTGCCTAGGAGCCACCATCTGAGAGGGAGGTGGTGTCAGAGGCCCATCAGGTTCACCACTTTTCTTATCTTACAGATACAATGAAGTGAAGAAGAAAATGGATCCTGGCTTTCCTAAGCTCATCGCAGATGCCTGGAATGCCATTCCTGATAACCTAGATGCTGTTGTGGACCTGCAGGGCAGTGGTGAGCTACCCAGACTTCCCTCCGCTTTCTAGGACTCCATGCCCCTAGCCAAGGCTGGGCTCCTCCTTAGCACACACTTCCTCATTGTGCAGGGCAGGCCTGCTGCAACCTGGGAAAACAAACCAGCTCCTTCAGCCCAGGGCTGGGAAGGCATCCAGACCCCTGACCCCTGCTCCCTCCAACAGCCCTCGGGCAGGGAGACCTAGAAAGGCCCCTCACAGCTGCAGGGCCTGAAGCCAGGGCAGGGGTGGGAAGAGGCCTGCAGGGAGCAAGGAACATGGCCTGGTGCCCTGGATTCATTCTGGAGTTTGATTAAGGTCCCTTTGGGTTTTGAGGGCGGCCTAGTGACTGCCTGTCCTTAGCAGAGGGATGGCTCCAATATGAGACAAGGCAAACATTGTCACGCTCTGCTGCTCATGCGGCAAAGTTCCTGCTCTCAGTCCTGTGTGCTCCTTTGCTGAGTGAAACACAGCCAGTATCAGCAAGGGATAGAATTGGGAGTTTGAAAACAGAATTCTTGAGGAGGCCTCTGGGAGCTGTTGAAGTGAATTCAGTTTGACTTTTTAGAGGAGATTTCAGTTCACCACTACAAAGATTATTCTGAGCCCCTATGATTTGTCAGGCATATCACTCTGAGCTCCAGAGGCTAAAGGTTTTATGGATATAAGACAAAGCAATGCATCATCAGGTCCCAGGTTGAGAATTATCTTCAACTAAATAAGGAAACATCTCTTGAGCACCTACTATGTGCCAGGATTTTAAGTGAAGTGAACAAGATCATATATGTTTGGAGGAATTCCCAGGTGATAAAACTTCCAGAGACCAGACACTAGGGACTAGACACTAGGGACTAGACACTGGGGTGAACCAGAGACCCATGGTTTATTACAGGGGGCAGCTGCTCCTCAGCAGCTCATGATTGCTGCTTTGTAAAAACTAGGGCCTAATGTTTGTAAATATTCTAGTTGTTTTAAAAAGAAGATATATATTGTTATCTTCATGGGACATTTCTAGATGTTTCTAAGTTGATAAATGACTCATAATTAAAGACATTCCGCCCCCCCAAAAAACAAAACAAAACAAAACAAAACTATGTGAGCCAAATAAAAGATATCTGTAGATTGGAAAGTTCCAGTTTCCCACCTCTGGTCCTGGAAAGTGCTTGCCCAGTGCTGGTGTTAAGTAGGGTATTGTTATTATTTGTGAGCATATATTATCAACTTCAATTGCACTGCAAGCCCTAGGAAGTTGATGTCTTATCTCTATCTTAGAGAGCAACAGTCAGAGATTAAGGGTCTTTACTTTTCTGGTTTAAAAGCTTCTCCTCTGTATCACTGACTGCCAAACTCCCAGAAACCTTCTGGCTATGTACCAGAATATCAGGTTAGTCTGGTCACAGCCTCTTTTCTTTCTCTGTCCCAGGTCATAGCTACTTCTTCAAGGGTGCTTATTACCTGAAGCTGGAGAACCAAAGTCTGAAGAGTGTGAAGTTTGGAAGCGTCAAAACGGACTGGCTGGGTTGCTGAGCCAGCCTGGCTCCCACTAGCCCTTCCTCTCTACCCTTTCCCCACACTGGGCCCTGAGCCCCAAGGAGGACCTGGAAGGGCCTGTCAGCCCTGCTCTCAGCCCTTAGTTAGTCAGCACTTGCACTCCTCGACTGGTATTTAAGATTCCGAAGAGTGGCTCCACTCTGTGCCCAAAGAAAGGTGCTGTTGTACCCTGCCCAAGTGCCCCTTTCCCCTCCAATCTCACCACCTCTTAGAATCACACCTGAAGAGATACTTTGATTTTCCCAATACAGCCCTGACCTGGACTGCCCTGGTGCTGCCACCCTTCAGGATCTTCTTCCTCTACAACCTTCTGTGGCTCATAGAAGCCTTGGAGCCAACAGAGACTATCTCAAGAGGGCACTGGTGGCCCAACAACCTGGCATGGGGCAGTGGGATAGGGGAATGGTCAAGTGGCTGCCTTAAACACCCAGCTTCTCACTGCTGGCTGCCTTAGAACTTTCCCTGTGTTAGCAGATTGCTTGGTATGCACTTTGTTCTTTCTTTTGATCTTTGATTTTCCTATGTTATCACATCTCTTAATAGAAGGACTTGGACTGTCTAAAGTGTATGGTGCATTTCCACCCACATAGTGGTGGTTCCCTCACTCACTCTATTTAGGATCCATACCCAGTCTCAGCCTCCACTGGTTGGAGGAACCCAAGCCATGGCTTCCAGCTCGGCCTTTTCTGCCTCCCCCTTCAACAGTTCCCCATGGGAAATGTCAATAAGTATAAATAAAGATTCCAACTGAGTGGCAGTCTTTGCTGTCTGTTTTAGCAGAGTTCAGAGTGGGCTACAGCTGCATCCAAAGAAGAAACTTAAAAAAAGAACAAATCTCTGCATCCTACAGTTCTCCAAGATCAGAGCTGCCAAAATAAACAGCAAGAGAGCCTCAGGGTGGGTGAGCTCCAGTCCTTCCATCCTGCGTGAGCAAAGAGCCCCGACAGAGCAGCAGTTCTTTATGTGAATTAGTTGTGGGGTATGTCTAAGGCTTGCATTCTCTTCGTCTCAGTTTTTTCATTAACAATGATACCAATTCAAATGCTACTACTGACAACCTACAACAACAGAGACTATCTCAAGTGCTTTCCCCCATGATTAATGGAGGGTTTACAATGTGACAGACACTTTACAGGCATCAATTAATCTAAATTTTATGACCTCCTAAAGGAGAGGCTGCTAACCAGCTGAATCTTATTGATGAGGAGACAAGCCCCAGAGAAAAGTGGTTTACCCATGGGTCCTATAGCTGATAGTTAATAGAACTGAGTCATAATCAAAGGATGACCCAGAGGAGGAACTTTAGCTCTTGGCCTAGAATGCCAATCAGCAGCCTGACTCTCTACTATAACCCAAATCTCCCCAAGTAAACCCATGTGGGAGAGAGTAATGCATGTGCTTTCTAAGCATAGTTTCTTCTAATGAGTGACTCCACTCTTTCCCACTAGACTCCTCACCCCTACCTTCCTCCTCTATAGAAATTTGCCAGATTTAAGGGCTGAGGTGTTTTGCTTTTCTGTTTTGAGATAAGAGACTTGCAAAATTGCTGATTTTTCCAGGCTGTGATCCTTCTGCCTCATCCTCCTAGAATGCTGGGACTATAGGTATATGTCATCATACCCATCAGCTTGGGACTTTTCAGAAGACCCTGCCAGCTCAGATAGTCTGGTGATCTATGGCTTCAAGTCTCCCCTGGTTGGGTTGTTGGGGAAAGAAGAGTAGGAAAAGTAGACAGGGCTCTCTGGAGAGGATCTCAGGGGCTTTCAGGTCATCCTTTCACATAGTCTGTCCACTGGTTCCCGTTCTGAGAGCTCTGGACAGGCAGCCTTCTTGCAGATATGCAGCCCAAGAGCCATGGCATAATCAGCTCTTGCAAGCATTATGCAGCCCTACTTAAAGATCCTCCTGCAGGTTGGGCAGCTTCTCTCTCAGCTGTAATATACTGCAACTGCATTTCTCCGCTGTGCTGAGAAAACTCAGCTGCTCCCCAACATGCCATTCCTTGAATGTTTTTCTGTGATCATGACACATGTGTGCCTTATGCAACTCTCACTGCAATCCCATTGGATGAGAATCCATTTTCCATTCGTAAAGGAGGAGGAGAAGCTCACAGAACTGAAGGACTCACTCAAGGCTGCACACATCTATCTTGTAGGGCTGGAAAAGTCTGAGACTCTATACTCAGCAGGTGTGGAGAAATGGCTATTTCGTAGCTCAGGTAGTTTCATTCTGGCCATTCTGATAGCAATGAATGATTTACCGCCTCTGTTCTTTCCTTCTCATTCCTGGTGGTCTCAGGTCCTGGGACAATCCTCTCACCACTCCTTTAACCTACACAGAAGTTAAAGGAAATGCCACCCAAATCATTTTTCTTTTGGGTCAGGTTCCCAATAGGCTACGAAGCCCACCGTTGTCTTCGATTTCTAGCAGTAACTCACTTCGCTGAAGAACCAGCTCCTCAGTCTATGTGTGTCATGACTGGAAGAGATTTCACTCTCTGTGTCAATTTTTGTATTAACTCTCTTTTATGCTGTCGCAAACACCCAGCTCAAGTTGGTTTGCATAAAAATAGAACACACATCAAAAATCAAGCACAGATAACAGCATTCACTTTGGATATACTATGTCACCTTTAAAGGAATAGCCCAGGGAAACTGGCATTGCTGAATCCAGGCTGTATGGATCTCTGTGCCCATTTTACAAAGGCAGCTGAGGTTTAAGGTGTTCAATGACGTGGCAGTCATCAGTAAAACTGAAAATCCAGGTTTTCCTGATCTTAAAGCTTTAGGAACATTGCCTAAAGTGCTTTTCGTTTGAAAATTTATATGAGGGTATCCTTAGGCGGGAACCGTGCATCTCCTAGGGGGCGGAGCTACCTTGCTAAAGGGGAGGAGCCGATACCTAGGGGGCGTGTCCAGAGCGGAGGGGCGGGGCTGTCTCTAGGTAGCTGGCGCCTGCGCAGAGCCCCCCAGCTGCGCCTGGGGCTGGGACTCCGCGGCAGGGTTGGGACTTAGTCCGAGCTGTTGCTCTTTTCTGCGCCCGAGGCTCGGGTCCTACTCCGGGCCTGACAATGAACCCGTGCGCCGAGGCGGCGGCGGTGGCGGCCACAGTGCCCGGAGCCGGCGTCGGTGACCCGGGACTGCGGCCGCCCATGGTGCCCCGGCAGGCGTCCTTCTTCCCACCGCCCGTGCCCAACCCTTTTGTGCAGCAGACGCGGATCAGCGCCGCAAAGGGCGTGCAGGTGAGGGATCTGGATCCGGGACTGCAAGGGCGTAGCAGCGGGGCTGGAGGGGCCTGCTCGGGAGTGAGGATGCAGAGAAGGTTGTCTGCGAGGACCCTGACGGAGGAGGCTGAGTCGGCCCGGTAAAGACCTCCCTTTCCTGAGAAGGGAGCGTGCACCTGACAGGTTTTTGGCTCGACTTTGGCAGTGTGATGGGACGAGCACCCGCGGCAAGATGGGTGTGGAGGAACCTCCTCTTGCCTTATGGAAGGAGAGCAGTTGGACGGGGATAGGTAGGTAGAGGGAGAAGGCAGAGATCCCAGGTCTGGGATTAGAATAACAGGTATGGCTGGAATGGGTTAGCTAGGCAGAGACATCCAGGCTAGAAAATTAGAAATGCAAAAAAGAGATAACTACGAGTGAGTTGAAAGTGTTCAGCTGATTGGTGGATCTTGAGTCAGTCTTCACCCAAATAATTTTCGAGATTCAAGGATGAGAGCCAGGGTAGACTGTTGCCCACTGTTAAAAATGACTATACACGAAAGCAAGAAGTTTCCTTTCCTTTGTCTTGTGAAGAACTGCTTTTGCCCTTAGCAGTTACACTCTTCGGACTTCCTCTTTGATGAAATTAGTCAGAGAGGAGAGAAAGTTGTCAAACTGCATTTGTCCTGTGTGGTTTATAGGGAAAGGGAGAAAAAAAAGTTTTGCTTCTTTTTCCTGTCCATCTCACAAACGTTGTTCTTGTGCACTAAAGTACTCCAGTTCTTGCAGTCTTCCCACACAGGGTTGAGCCTGGCGTTCTGCGCAGCGAGGGCAGGCTCACTGCTGGGCTGAGCCGACGGAGAGCAGGGGTGGTGGCTTCAGGAGTGTAGATAGGGTGTCTGGTTGAAGTAGAGGTTGACCTAGGAAGAGGAAGACAGGAATGTAGAAATACCTCTTTGTAACGCAACTAAAAACTTAAAAAGCCACTTTCTATGTTTTTTAAATGTATAGATGTTTTTGTCGTACCTTAAAGTGTCTGAAACATTGCTAAGTATATTGACCATCATTCGAGATTTAATTTAGTCAAATTAATTCTCTAAAAACTACATAATTGGGTGTTTTAGTAAGTGCTGTAACAGGAAACCAGAAAATAACCCTGAGAGGCTTCTCCATGGAGACGACGTATTACAAGTGGAATTATGGTGGTGCATTTCTCCATTTGCAAAGGAGCTACTTCAGTATTGCTTTATTGCTAGGTACTATTATTTGTTGCAGACTTTGCAGTTGGCATAGGGAAAAAAGGAGCCAGTGTTTGATAATTTGTCCAATTAAAATCCATATTGTCAAGTGCGGATGTGAGTATGTGAATATATTTTACTTTCATTCCAGCTCTTTCTTCAGTGTCTGTTCTATAGTTCTTTCTGGCAGTCAAGATTATTCCATGATTTTCCTAGAAATTATGTTTCGTGGAAGAGAATCTCAGCCAATGATCAGCCCGTGACTTGGGATCTCCAGTCCTATCATCTTCCCCGTAGTGCTATTCTTCAGCCTGCCATCACAATATCTGTCCCTAGCAGACAGTGTATTTATCATGTATACAGAGCTCCAAGAAACAGCTTCTTGATCCTATATCCCATCTAATAGTAGTTCTGGAATCGCTGCATGTTTTACCTTATCTATATCTATCTAGATATTATTTGATAAGAAATAAAGTTGTAGTAAAGTTTGACTGTGTTTATGTCAAGTTTCAAACGAATAATAATTCAGCAAGTTTAGTTTTGGATCCAGGAGTAGTGGAGTAGCTTAAATTCTTCCATTTATCACAATTATAAACCCTGATTAAGTATATGAACCTATATGGAGATAAATTGGAGAGAGAACAAAAAAGAAAAACTGGAGATTTGTTTCTTGAAAGAATAGTTTATACCATGGGAAATTTCACCTTACTTTTTTTCCTGTGAGCTCCCTTGTGGTACCATGGGCAGGACTTGCTAGGAAGGCTCAGTCTTACTGGTTTGTTTTGTCAGAAGACAGAGTTTAGGGTAAAAAGGATGAAAGGAACTTGAAGTAGACAGTCTCACAAAGTAGAAGACTAAAGGTAAGGAGGGCCTCCAAACTGACATATAAATTCTTCTCAAATCTTTGGCTGACAAGGCCTTGAACTGTGTGTTTGCAAACGAGTTGTCTTAGTCACTTTTCCATTGCTGATACAAAATACCCCACAACCACACATTAAGGAGGAAAGGTTTATATTAGTTCACAGTTTGTAGGGGTTTCAGGCCACAGTCAGCTGATTGCAAGGCAGGCCAGCATGGCAGAGGGGCATCACAAACCAGAAACAGTTCATGGCATGCCAGGCAGGAGGCAGAGAAGCAGCAAGCCTCTTTTTCACTTTTTTATTCCCTTAAGCATACGGGCCTATTTATTGGCAGCATGCACACCCAGGATAAACCTTACCATTATTCATACCCAGAACAATGCTAAACCAATTACACACTAACCCACTTGCTGCACACACACATACCTGTAATCCATATTTACACACTCTGGATCCAGCCATCTCTGAAAAGCCTCACCTATGACTACTTGAGACTGTAGGTGGCATCTAGATAAAAGTTGTAGCAAGAGTCTTCAGGGGTCTGGTAGGAATGTAGGCACAGAAAGGACGAGGAAGCCGAGTAGGGCAGACATTTTGACTGGTGACCATAATGTGGAAGGCACAATTGGCATTTGATTGAATGAGAGGATCTCAGTAGATACCTCAGGCTGTGTATAAAACGTCACAAAAATACCTTGGGAGAGAAGTTATGGCCAAAGACTAGGGCAAGTACCAAGAAGTCCACTCTTAAAGTATGAAATCAGCCTCTACTGAGTCACTCGGCCAATAGTACCCACAAGAAAAACAATCATCAGAGGAATATCCACAATGTAGCGTTCAGAATGGCCAGGACACAGCTAATACTAGAAATTCAAAGAAATAGAAAAAAGTGATCTATGGTTAAGAGGAAAGCAGACCTAAATGGGCTATAAAAGTGAGTTTATAACATGCCCTAAAATGACTACATGTAGGAATTTACAGAGAGACACTTTAAAGTGGCTACTGTAATAATCCCAGAGATTTAAAGGAAAATAATGTCATAATAAGTACATAGCTGGAGGGAGCTTGCAGAGAAAAAGAAACTATACAGGAGAACTAAATGACATTTGAAAACTCAAAGGTATTATAGCGGAAGTGAAAAGTTCATTATAGGAGCTAACAGGAGATAGTGAACGTGGAGATAGAATGCCATAAATTATTCAGTCTAAACAGAATTTAAGAAATTGAAAGGGGACATCAGTGAAAATGGTGAAGTAATGACCTCTGAAAATTATTTTCTCCATAAAGGCAGTGAGAACACTGACAAAAAAAATTAAAAAATGAAAATAGAACTAACTTAGTCATAATGGAAAATTAACCAGAAGTTTTCAGCAATTACAGATTTACTCGCGACAAAATGCTGACTCTTGCTAAGAACAGTAGGCTTAGTGATAGTTTAACTTGCTTTTTTCTCATTCATCCTCATCAGTACGTAGTGTCCTTGGAAAGGGACACCCTCCAGTCACTGTGAAAAATCAACAACTTGGAAGGCATTAGGTAGGCAAGCACAGAGCAGAGGAGCCCCTTGTCCCAGCAATGTGTCAGTTTTAATTTGTCTGGTGGCTGCCCAGAAGGTGGTTTGAAAATCTGTCCTTGCACTTGCACGGGAGTTCAGCCTGTGCAGCTAGCTTTTTCTTATGTGTATTTGCAAATGTTTAACATTCACTTAAGATATTAATAGAAGAGACTAGATTGATAAAGTTGATAAGTCCCTGCCAAGACTGATAAAACAGGAGAGAAAATACAAATGATCAGTATCAGGAATTAAAGAACACATATCATTACTGGTATATTTCTGGTTGTCTCCTCCCAAAGCCTCCTGAGCTCATAGATGGGGCTTTTGAAAGGCGATGAATCATGGGGCTGTACAGCCGACTTGGTCTTAGGAGGTTGGGTCTGGTGGAAAGTGATTGCTCACTGGTTACATGACCTGGAAGGGTGTCTCGCCCACCCTATTGCTCCCTGTTCCCACTGCTTCCTGGTCACCATGGCATGAGCAGCTTCTCCTCCACTTTGCCCTTCAGCTGTGCTTGGGGCAAAATCTTACCTCCTTTAAGTTGGGGGTGGTGGGTATTTTGTCCTGGTCATGAGGGAATGACTGTATAATCCCTCATGGTCATAGCTATAGGCATTCTGAAACAATCTGAGGAGATCATACACAGCAATATATGATGTGTCATATATTGATAACATAGTACGTCCAATTTTGATTTCACCTGGAAAAATGCAAGTTAGGTTTTGCATACAAAAATTTTAATTTTATAATAATTCACTGCATTAGCCAAACATATTGTAAAGATCACTAGGAGCAGAAATTTAGATATCTCATTTGACAAAACTCAAAACCCCTGATGATAAAAGATTCTCAGTAAATACAAATAAAAGGGAATTTCAAGATCTGATAATCTCTATGAAACACATGCAATTAATATAATGATGAAAAAGTAGACCTGTTTCCCCAAATAGTAATATCATTAAAATGATATATCCTTCTAAGTTCATCTGTAGATTCCTTTAAGTCTCAATAAAAATCATAACTCTGTGTGTGCGTGTGTGTAAGTTGACTAATTAGTTCTAAAGTTTATACAAAAATGCAAAGGCTCTAGAATAACCTCCATCAAGATAAATACCTTGTTCACCACTTGTGTTTAACATTAAGTTGGGAGTGCTAGCTGGTGCAGTGAAATAAGGAAAAGAGAAAAAAGGGCATGTAGATTAGAGAGAAAAATATACTATCTTTATTCAAAATGATCAGATTGCATATGGAGGACTTCCTAAGAAATCTGCAAAGCAGCTATCAGGAGTGAAGCATCTCAGTCACAGGATATAAGACCAATGCTTGAAATTAGTTTTATTTAGGTCTATATACTCATGACAAATAATTGCAAAATGAAGTCAAATTGATAATCTCATGTGTAACAGCAAATAAATGATATTAAATACTTAGGGTTGTTGATC
>PVKN010016064.1:0-18098 GCA_004027915.1 Capromys pilorides
CACCAGGTCAACCTGCAGTTCTCCACCTCCCAGGTCTTCTTCACCATGTCTTACCTCTTTGACCGCTATTCCGTGGCTTTGAAGAACTTCGCCAAGTATTTCTTTGAGCAATCTCATGAGGAGGAACAATATGCCAAGAAGCTGCAGAACCAGTGCAGTGGCCAGATCTTCCTGCAGGATATGAAGAAACCAGACTGTGATAACAAGAACAAGGGGCTGAACGGGATGGACTGCGCACTCTTCTTGGAGAAGAGTGTGAACCAGTCCCTCCAGGAGCTCCACAAGCTGGCCACGGACAAGAACGACCCCCACCTGTGTTACCTCATTGGGAGGGAGATGCACTACATGGAGGAGCAGGTGAAGGCCATCAGAGAGCTGGGTGACCACGTGACCAACCTGTGCAACATGGGAGCACACAGTTCCCTCATGATGGAGGAGCACCTCTTTGACAAGCTTACCCTGGGGACCAGTGACAACGCAAGCTAAGGTCATCAGGCAGCACATGCATGTTGGGGCTACTTTCCCCTTTCTTATAGCCTATAACTGAAAATCTACGTTCTTTCCAATAAAGAAGTTTGTGCGTGGCCCAAAAAAAAAAAAAAAAAAAAGATGGCAGAGGCCGCTGGCTGGAAGGTGCTGCCATCTACTGGACGCTGAGCTAGGGCTGTGGGCGGGGCCTCTGCTCCCCTTCTGTGGCCAGGGGCTCTCACCGAATTGAGAGTGAGCCCGGCGGAATCCGAGTCCCCTTTGAGATCCCAGTCCTGGGTGTCTCACAGGGTCATTTTCCCCATCTCTAGATGGAGAGGCTTGGCCAACTGTGCCTTCAAACAGAAAAGAACATAGACTCAGGCAGGCTGGGAGGCTCTGGAAGGATGTGTGGGACGGGAAATATTTATGGAAACCTTTTGCAATCCAGTTTGGCTTCTAGATGTTGCCTGTGTGACCCTTACCTGTCCATAGGTCATGACGCAGTGACATGAACTGGACAATAACCGAAAAAGATATTGCTGTTCATTAATTCAGCAAAACTTAAAATGCCTACTGTGTGCCAGACTGTATGCTGGGTTCTGGGAACACAGCCATCCCTCAGAATCTGAAGATTGTTGTTCTAGGACAACCATGGCTTTAAAAACCAAATGATGAAAAAAAAAAAAAAAATCAAGTTATGCCCAAGTTGTCAATGTCCTCTTATACACTTTATTTCTTTTGTTGCTTTGGATTGAACTCAAGGTTTTTTGCATGCTAAGTACTGGGCTCTACTGTTGAGGCCCCTCCTGTGTGCTTTGAGACTTTATTTATTTTGGCAGTACCAGGGATTGAACTCAGGATCTTGCACTTGCAGGGCAGGCACTTATTGTACTTAACTATCTCCCCAGCCCTGCCCCTCATGTGTACTTTGAATCATTTCTAGGCACTTTTTTTTTTTTTTTTTTTTTTTTTTTTTTTTTTTTTTTTTTTTTTTTTTTTTTTTTTTTTTTTTTTTTTGGTTCTTTGAGCCAGTCTTGCTTTGTAATTTAGGCTGGACTTGAACGGACTACCTAGCCCAGGCTGGCTTTCACCTCCTGGCAATCGCCCTGCCTCTGCCTCCCAACTGCTGGCATTACAGACGCAAACCACTGATGCCCGGTTCTAGATACTTTAGAATCATTTATACAATTTATACAACAGAACTAGTTCTCCGCTGTTTGATTTAGGGAATAGCGACAAGAGGCGCTCGCTGCCTGTTCCGCACAGACGTGCCCACGCCGGCCTCACTGCGTCGCACTCGTCAGCAGTAACTTGCTTTCCCTAGTTTTTGGATTCCTGCTTGGCTGAGTCAAGGTAAAGAAGCCAGGTAATCAGAGGGCGTGAGTGGGCGAGAGGGAAACACCTGTCCCACTTTTCAATGGGCTTATTATGTCGGGGAAGTAAAGCAGCAGCTGTAATACAATGCTGGCAGCAAGGAGGGGAAGCCCTTCAAAGGGACAAAGAGCCACTCGATGTCCAGTTGCAGAAGAGACGTCCAAGCTGAGACCGGGAGATGAACCCCGCTTAGCAGCAAACAGGAAGGGAGGTGCGGCGGGGGTGGGGCGTCCTTGAGAAGTAATGAGAGGCCCAGACCTACGACAACTCAAGCGTTCTGGTTTGCCCAGGGCTGGCCTGGGCTTAGCAGCAACCCACCCCTACCCGCCCCCCAGCCCCCCTAGGCCCTGGGAGTTATCTTTGGGTTGGGCTGTGGGGGTGGGGGTTGGAGAGAGAGGAAGTTGGAAAGCGGCTAAGCGTCCCTTCTGGAAGCCAAGCCACGCTGAGGAGTTGAGGCCCTGTCCCTGGTTGTTGGATAATCAGTAAAGGTTTTGACCCAGCAGAGGGACTTGCAGAGACAGTATGCTGCTTCAGTATGACAGTACTGAAGACTGTCCCCTACCGGAAGCCACTGCGCTTTTCTAGGGAAGAGACAATAGGGACGTGGACTGAAGCAGTGGAAAGGCTGACAGAGACCACCAGCAGGACGTGGACTATCTATATCTTCCAAACAAAAGAGCAGAACTTAGGAATTTCGGGAGGGTGGTTCCCAGGAGAGAAACCAAGAATGCCTCCTAGATTTCTGGCTTGAGCAACTGGGAAAAGTCTCAGGAATCAGGAGTCAATTAGGAAGGTTTGGAAATACCTTCCCCACACCATCCTACGCGGAACCTGAACAAAGTAACCATTCTCTGCTTCCTGCCTTGCTCTTGCACAACTATCTTTAAGCTGTTAGGTTCAGCCAGGAGCTTCACGGGGACTTCAGGACAAGCAGGAGATTTGGGGTTTGAGGCAAGGAGCCTGGGACCCACTGAACTCGGTACTTCCTAAGCTGTTTTCTACTTGATCTTGCTTACTTGAAGGCTCTGTGAGGGAGGTGTGCTCATTCTACAGGTGCAGAATTGGGGGTAACATCAAGATGACCGTGGCTACGAAGAAGCGACACTGGGATTTACATCCAGATGTGTTCAACTCCAAAGAACCTCTCTTTCAGGCGAAGTGTCATGGAACACACTTGGAATCCTAGCAAGCAGGAGGCTGAGGCAGGAGGATTGCTGCCTCAGCTACATAGTGAATTTAAATCCAGCCTGAAGTACAAGGTGAAACCCTGTCTCAAAAACAAAGCAAAACAAGCAAACAAAAGACCTGCTCTTTCCGCCCCACAGTTTCCGTGGTGGCCTGGAGTTTACTCCCCTGGGCTATGTCTTCCCACGCACAATCACGGCTTGAACCAAACTCCAGTCAGCACTGGGCTGGGAAGGGAGCGGATAGCCTGCAAAGAGGAGACATCACCATAGGAGCCGAGAAAGCTTGCAGACCAGACGTCCCACCCGGGGCTCCCAGACACGAGGTGCAAGAGAACTTCTTAATCCTTTATGTCCTGAGTCTGACTGTATTTGCAAAAACTCTAAAAGCGGAGGATCTTTGTCGTTATCATTGTAGGCATCAAGGATGAAGGATGCTACAGAGACTGTGTCCCCTGTCAACTGCCAGTTTAGCAAAGAGGGGGTGCGGGGAAGTAAAACTCCAGAGATAAACAGAGAAGAAATGAAATCAGTGTGCTGAAGAGCCATCTGTGGTTCTGGGTTCACTGCAGCCTGCCAGTAGCCAAGGATGAGATCAACATGAGCATTCGTGGGTGGATGCGTGGATAAAGGAACTGTGTGTGTACAGAATGGAATACCCTTTAGCCACAAGCGATATGAAATCCCATCATGTGTGACAACATAGATAGAACTACAGGGCATCACGTTAGTAGGAGTAAGCCAGGACAGAAAGATAAACAGTGTATGTTTTCACTCATCTGTAGAAGTTTAAAAAGATGATTTCATAAGAGAGAGCAGAACAGGGGACACTAAAGGCTAGAAAAGGTAGAAGTCAGGTAGAGAGAGAGCTGGATAGCAGGCACCAACACACAGTCAAAGCCTGGCCTGGTAGGGTGCGCCTGTAATTGCAGGTACTCAGGAGGGAGGCTGAGGTAGCGAGATCTTGAGTTCAAGGCCAGCCTGGGCAGCATAGCAAGACCTCTATTTAAGCACATATTGCATAGTTAACAGGAGATATAAACTCTAGTCTTTCACAGCCCAGAATGGAGACTATACTGCATATATTGTATAAAGAGATAAAAGAGAAATTGGAAGGTTCCCTGCACAAAGAAATGACTAAGGAGCTAGAAATACTGAATATTATATATATATATATATATATATATATATATATATATATATTTTTGGCGGGACCGGGATTCAAACTCACAACCTTGCACTTGCCAGGCAGGCACTTATACTACGGAACTATCGCCCCAGCCCCTGAATATTTTTAATAGTTATACATTGTATATGTGGACTGACCTCAAACTCAAGAGCTTCCTGCCTCAGCCTACTAAGTAGCTGAGACCACAGATACACACCACCATGCCAGGCTCTCAGTGTGTATTAGTACACATTGTACTCCATAAATATGTATAATTTTTAAAAAATAATGTTAAACAGTGACAGCAAGCCAGCTATGGGAAGGGCATAATCGAGAAGAATGGAAGGCAGAGTCTATACAGACATCAAAGTACAGAGCCTGTCCAGGGAACACACATGACTGGCCTGCGACAGCAATACTGTTGCCGTATGGTCAGATCAATACCTGAAACGTGGACTCCGCGGGCTCCTCATTCACTGACACCAGCAAGGTATGGCCACGGGAGGGCGCTCCTGCCCGCCTCTGTTTCCGGACGCTGAGCCTCATCGGTCCGCATGGGGCGCCCAAGCCAGCATCCAAGGCTGCTGCTAACTCGGTTTCACCACTACAGAGGAGGGACTTTGAGGATCCCCACCCCCCCACCCGCAGCTCGGACTCGTAGTGATCCTCCTGTCTTCAGCCGCCCCAGCACTGGGAGTCCAGGCGCGCACCACCAACCCTGGGCTCAGTGGCCGATTCAGTGCAGATCGAACCCTGGTCCTTGAGCTTGCCTAAGCAGGAGCTTAGTCCGTTGAGCCATTTCGCCGGCCAACTTTGGGAAAATTTGAATCTATATACCAGCCCCATTTAGAGAAACGCTTAGATTTATTCAGCTTGGGTCTCTGACTTTTTTTGAATCAAACAAATAGTATTTTTAAAGCTCTATTTTAAACAAGTACCATGAATTTTAAAAAGTAACCGACCACCTTACACCTATTAGGATGGCTATGATCAATAACAACAGAGAATAGAGATGTGACAAACAGGCAGTGATATGGGTACCAGATGATGGGTCCCAGGGTCGTTCTCTCTAGATTCTTGGGGTCCAGAACAGATAAGGGTGGGGGGGGGGATCCTCTGCAGCGGCCAGAGACAGACTTCCAGCCGCCTCCAGCAGAAAGGAAAATTTGGAGCTGCAGTTCCTGCGCGGGCTTCTTTGTCGTGCAAGAGGCTTTGGGATGTTGTCCAATCAGAAACACACTGGGCCTGGCACTAGGTTTAAACTGCCCTATGGTTTCCTGTGGATGTAAATAATTGCAAAGAGCACTTTTCTGATTGGCTCCGTGTGCAGCGCCAGGGGCTGGAGGGCCATTCTGGATCCCGTGTTCTGCGCATGTACCCCGGGTTTCCGAGACTTAGCTTCCACCCAGCAGGTTTACCCCAACCCTAATCTACCTCAGTTTTCTCGGAGAAACAATTTCCAGGGTTTTTTTTTTTTATGAGCTGCTGAGGTAGCGTTGGCCTTGTCATATAGCTGCTTCCTGCTGAAAAGAAAAGGCCCTCCCTGCTAATTATCTTGTGCTCTTTGATTACTTGGGATGCTCAGCTCAGTGGCTGGGCTGCTAAGAACCTGCCGGAAGACTGTGGAAGAAGTAAATGCCTACGTATCAGAACTGTCTGGCTGCCTGTGCGGCCGGCGGGAGAAGGCTCTGTGAACTTGTCAGAAGAGGCGTGGGCTGGATCACCATCTGAGGATGGATCTCCTGAAGCCTGGAATGGACAGATTTTACTACAGGTTGAAGAGCCAGAAGCCAAGTCTGAGAAGGAACAGGTCAGAATATTTCTTGGTCTCTCTTGAAAAGTGAACTATGTAACCAATCCAACTGCTAGGGACAGTATTTTTTCCATGGTGCTATTTGAGAGACATTCTCCAAGGGTTTTTTGTTTGTTTTTTCTGGTACCAGTGATTGAACTCAAGACCCTGCACTTGCCATGTAAGCCTTATTCTACTGAGCTATTTCCGTGGCCCTGCTCTAAGGGGCTTTATTTCCATGTGTTCTGTGGAGCGAAAAGCATATTAGACTACTGAGAGCCTGAGAGCCACAGCCCCGGCAAGGTTACTCACCTTATGGGTCCAATAAAAAGCGGGAGTCTCAGTGCCCGTGGCTGTTTAAGCTGTGGGGACAGTCAATCCTCCAGGGCCATAAATCAGCCCCGTCTGCCACCTGCTCCACGGAGCAGGGCCTGGATGGCCGGCAGTATAGACGCTTGCCCAGTGTCCAGATTCCTTGCATCTAAAACAGGAACGCTTTCCTTGATTGGCCCTGCGTTTCCCTTGGACAACTTGGGTGTGCTCAAGGCACTGTCAGTTGCGATGGCGACAGCTGTGGCCTGCCTCCCCTCTCAGTTCCTTTCCTTTTTACCCTCCTCCAGATCACGATTGAAAAGGCTGAGTTCTGCCAGGGGTCTTGGAGCCCATCTGAAGTTTTTTTGTAATTTGTGCCAAATAGCTGGGGCTGACTGAGTGGGAAGTGCCGTCCCATTGGCGCCTGTTCTTCCTTACAACTGAGTCTGTGTAGTTATGGACAGCTTCTACTTAATCGACTATGAAAGACAGCTGGGGGGCCGGCGAGATGGTTCAGTGGTCTAAAGCGCCTGCTTAGGAGGGCTCAGGCGACTGCGGGGACTCCAGTTCGATCCCCGGCACCACATGCTGCGCCAGCGCCACCACCAGGGCAGGCTGAGCCAGCCACAAAATGAATAAATAAAGAAACAGACAAATACAACAAACAAATAAATAAATAAATAATTTAAAAAAAAAAAAGAAAGACAGCTGGGATTGGCTTCTTCGCCTGTGTGACCTCTCTCACCCTTTCGTAATCAACAGGTTTAATGTCAGCCTGCAGTTTTAACTTTACTTATTTATTTATGTTATGGCTGGCTCAGCCTCCCCTGGGGGTGGGGCTGGCGCAGCATGTGGTGCCAGCTATTGAACCATGGTCCCTGCAGTTGCCTAAGCTGGCCTAAGCAGATGCTTTAGACTGCTGAGCTATCCTGCCGGCCCTGTCAACAGCTTTCTTAATGCATCTTTTATTCCCACAAGAGCTGTCATCATTGTAGACCTTGTCTCTAGTTGATTCCCAGTTTGCCTGTGGGGTGAGGTGACCCCAGGGGTGACCTTCTTCTCTTTCCGCAGCGTATCGCTCATCTGCTTGTCTCCTCGCCTCCTCTAGGAGTCCTCATGTTTTATTTAGGGTATCGCAAGTAGCCAAGACAAGTTGGTCATCTTGCTATGCAAGGTCAAAAGCAGGGTCAAAGCTTGAAGCTCCGCAGGTATGTTGGCAGCTGCTCTTCATTGGGTGTCGTCACCCCACTAAGACACAGAAGATGATCAGATAGCAAAACAAAACTGGCCATCTTTCCCCACAACAGCTCAGCTTTGAGGAAATCTGCGACAGAGCGCTGTGGCATGTTGGCTGAAGCTGGTGTCCATCACTTCCGTGACATAATATTGATCTGGGCACAGCATGTGGAAAATTCTATAGGGCACGCACCCCGGTGATCACTGATCCAGGTGATGCCGATGTCACAGGAAGCACACCAGAACAGACCTGTTGGAAAGAAACGATGCAGAATTTTTTGTTTATAAAACTTACTTAAAAAAATAAAAATAAAAGTAGCCCTTGCTTAGGCAGACATAGCAGCCCACGTTCGATCCCTGGCATTCCAGCCCCTGGGATGCACTGAGAAGGTGACTGAGACTGGGCATGGTGGCGTGCACCTTTAATGTCAGCACTTGTGAGGCTGAAAATAGGAGAATCACTTTAGGTCCGATCTGTGTAGTGAGACCCTGTATACCCTGGTCTAAATACATTAAAATAAATAAATACATACATAAATAAATTAAAAGTTTGAAATCATCTCCAAACTTACTAAGATCTTTTGAAAGATGGCCTAACTCCTTATATTTTTAGAAACCTGCCACTGAAAAAACCTGGACTTGAGTAGTCCAGGGATCTCTCCAGAGCAGGATGGGAGTTCGAAGAGCAGGAAGCTCTACTCTGAGTGTGTCCTGTGGGGCTCAAAGCTGCCTGAGGAGCAGGGGAAGGGGCAGACGATGGAGTCTGAGTCGCTGGCGAAGGTGGCACTGATTTACTGGTCTGAGGATGCCAAGGAGAAAGCAGAGGAGACCTCCCATGGGGTCATTTTCATTAGCATGAAGGGGAGACCCCAATCCCCAAGACACAGGCCAGGTCTGAGGGTGGGGAGGCTTCTTTTTGTTTTTGGTGCCAAGAACTAAACCCAGGGCTTCCAGCTTGCTAGGCACTCATTCTACTGCCGAGCCAAATCCCCAGCCCCCTGGTTCTAAGGAATCATCAACAATCTCAGCCTCTTCTTTAGGGGTCTCTTGGGCCTTTGCAAGAGCCATGAAAGCCTAGGCAGAATGGATTTCAGTCCACCTTTCCTGCCTTGTGTGGGAAAGATCTAACTGAAGAAGAACATTATAGTTTGGACTGCCACTCTGCGCACCTGTCAACATTTTCTAGTTGATGTGGGAACCAAAAAGTATTGCAATTGAAAATAAGTTCTTTTTTAGCAGATTGTTAGGGTTAAATCTTTTCACTTTTTAAGCCTAGTTGTGAGGTCTCTGGGATCTTTGGGATGTTTTGCACAGTATGTCATGGGTCTATGGAAAGACAGGGGCTAGGTCAAGGGTCCTGCTGAGGATGACTCCGCAGAGGGACAGAGACTCATGAAGCTTTGAGGTGTCCCCATGAAACTCAGCCTGCACCACCAGACATCTCTGGGGACCTTTCTTCCTCCTTAGGTCTCCCCATGCGCTGAGGCCCATTGTGAGAGAGCAGGGTGCAGCCCTACTGGCTCCAGTGTCCGCACTGGACCCTCAGGTTACCACCGGTCTCACATGCAAATAACTTGGATTGCTTCGGTTTGATTTACAACCAAAGTCTTGAGTTACGACCTAGGTGCAGCCACTTGTGCAGGCCTAAACGAAGACTCACAAAGCCAGAAAATTGTACATACGCACCAGTTTAAGCCCAGATGTGCATGTTGATAGACATGATTTCTGTCAGTGCATTACGTAATTGCTACAATTATTGCTATCAAAATGGCCCCCAATGGGGGCCAATGAGATGGCTCAGTGGTCTAAAGTGCTTGCTTAGGTAAGCTTAGGCAACCACAGGAACCACGGTTCAATCCCTGGCACCACATGCTCGCCAGCCCCACCCCCAAGGCAGGCTGAGCCGGCCATAATATAAATAAATAAAATATTTTTAAAAAATGGCCCCCAATTAGGCCAGAGACACAACTTGGTGGTCTAAGCGCCTACTTGACAAATGCAGGCACTAGGGTTTGATACTGGGCACCACATGCCTCACTGCTCCCCAACCCCTGGGTGCACTGAGCCAGCCACCGAGACTGGGCTTGTGGGCATGCACCTCTAATCCCAGCTCTGGGGAGGCTGGGACAGGAGGATCACTACAAGTCTGAGCTAGGTAGTGAGACCCTGTACCAAATACATAATTTTCTTTTTAAAAGATAGGCCCTAAAAAGCTAGAAAAGAAGTGGAGGAAGGAAATAAATATAAAGAAAGCAACTGCAATTGGAAGGAAGAAGGAAATTGTGGAGAAATACCAGAGTGACTTTCATGCAACCAGTATCTCTTGACATGTACAACATGACAAAATCCACCATCTCAACAATTTAGGGAGAAAAGATCTGTATAAGGAAGCTAGTGTTAGCTGGGCGTGGTGGCGCATGCCTGCGATCCCAGCACTTGGGAGGCTGAGGCAGGAGTATCAATGTGAGTTCGAGACCAGCCTGGGCTATAAAAGTGAGTTCAAGGCCAGCCTGAACTGCATAGCAAGACCCTGTGTCAAAAAGAGCAAAAAAAAAAAAAAAAAAAAGTAAGTTGGGGCTGGCGAGATAGCTCAGTGGTCTAAAGCACCTGCTTAGGCAACCGCAGGGACTGCGGTTCGATCCCCGGCACTACATACCAGCCTCACCCCCAGGGCAGCTGAGCTGGCCATAACATAAATAAATAAAGTTATTATTATTTTTTAAAGGAAGCTAGTGTTGCTGAAGGTGTTACTCAAATTGATAAGTCACAATCAACGTGTTAGAGGAAGTAGAAAGGCTATGACTAGTGTGGATAAAGAAGGGCAAATGGCAGGTCATAGCTTACCTGAATCTTTAATTTTTGAAAAAGGTAGGGCTATTAATGCAGACCGTGAGCCAGGCATGGTAGCACACGCCTGTAATCCTTGTACTTGGGAGGGAGGCTGAGGCAGGAGGACCACTGCAAGCTGAAGGCCAGCCTGGGCTACAAAGTGAGCTCAAGTCTAGCCTGAACTGCACAGGGAAACCCTGTCTCAAGAAGACCAAAAAAGAAAAAAAAGGAAAAGCAGACCTTGCAAGGGTTAACCCATCAATGAGTGACATGGGTGATGCATTTCCTGCCAGTAAGGAGTAGTTTCACAATTTGAAAGTGAGAACTAGGGTTCATAGCGTAGCTAGGCATGGTGGAGCAGCCATTGCTGATAAAAGAGCTGCTAGAAATTACAAACAGCACTTTGACACGATGACACAAAGAAAGGATTTTTGCATTCATCAGGTTTTCAGCTGTGATGAAACATACTCAGGCCTAATGCAAAAGCCTGGGTAACAAGAGCACTTTTTCTTGAGTGGATCAGATAGGCTTTCAGTTCTACTGTTAGGAAATAACTATGGGGAGGGTGCTGGGGAGATAGCTCAGTAGAACAAGCGCTTGCTTGGCAAGTGCAAGGGCCTGAGTTCAATCCCTGGTTCCATAAAAAATAAAATATTAAAAACAATACCTATAGGACAAATGCTTACCACTTGAGGCTCTCCTCTTCATGGGTAACGCTCCTGTTCACTCATGAAATTTGAAAGAAAAATTGGCTGAAGAATTCCCATGGCCTCCAGTTGAGCTCCTCTCACCTAATACAACTCCTCTGCTGCAGCCTATGGGCCGGCACGTTATAGCTAACTTTAAGAAGTGATGCACCAGGGAGCTGTTTTGTTGTTGTTGTTGTTGTTTCATTTATGTATCGGTACAGGGTCTCACTACACAGCTCAGACTAGTAGTGATCCTCCTGTTTTCAGCTTCCCCAGAACTGGGATTACAGGCGTGTGCTACCATGCCTGGACTCAGTTGCTGGTTCAGAGCACCCCAGGGGTGGGGTTGGCATGGCATTTGGGACTGGGGATTGAACCCTGGTCCCTGCCCTTGCCAAAGCAGGCACTTTGGACCACTGAGCTATCTCACCGGCCCCCAGTAATTATATTTTTAGGGCAGTGAAGGCAGAAGCCTATTTTTCAACATTAAAAATAACGACTTGGGGGCCTGGGGAGATAGCTGAAGGGAATAAGTGTTTGCCTGGCAAGTGCAAGGTCCTGAGTTCAATCTCTGGTCACACCAAAAAATAAATAAATAAATATAAAAATAATGCCTTGAAAAATTCAGCAGAGTCTGATATCTGTTGACTAAAATACCCCAGCTCTTTTTACACACACTAAAAGCCCACTGAGTTGACCTTCATAGTGTAACAGAACACCTCCCCCTAAGCCAGTATTCTTCAGTTTCCCATGTTATAGTTACTGTTCCAGTTCCAGTTGCTTCTGTCTGTTAGAAACAGCTGGTCAGTCTGGAGAGATAGCTCAGCAGCATAAAGGCCTGCCTGGCAAGTCCAAGGTCAAGTTTGATCCCTGTTACAGAAAGAAAGAAAAGACAGAAAGACAGAAAGACAGAAAGACAGAAAGACAGAAAGAAAGAAAGAAAAGAAAGAAAGGAAGGAAGATGAGCTGTAAGTGGCTTAAATCAACAGCCTTCAACATTGCCAGTTTCACTGTAACCCACTGCAATTATGGAACATTGGACTATATGCACAACTACTTCCTCTTAGTTTAAAGAGAAGAAATTTTTTTCCTTTTTTTTCTTTCCTTACCAATATCAATTAGAAAATTTATGTCTACACCCTATGCTCTGTATAACTACTATGAGGACAACAATATGCAATGTGTCAATTATTGCGAATGTACTACTAACGTGTTTTGAAACTATCATATTGTTATCTCTTATTAAAAGTAATAAGAAAGAAAGAAAGAAAGAAAGAAAGAAAGAAAGAAAGAAAGACGGAAAGAAGGAGCTGGTCACCATGATGCATATTATAAGAACCAATCCCCACTTGACGAGCCATTGTACTTCCTGCTCCCTTATCCCGTGTGAGCCCTAGACCATCAGGGATTGGGGTCTGATATTTTGGCAATGATCCCTAATCAGTGCTCACGGTTGAAAATTGATAGGATTTGGCTCTGGTGTGGATTGCTGAATTATTATGGTGCTCATCTAACATGGCTGAAGCCCTTCAAACAACAGCTTTTCTTCCCAGAGACCACTTCCTCCTTTTTCCCCACGCCAGCCCTGGATATAATTTCCTCTCACCTTTTCTGCATACACAGGAGAGACCCTAATCGGCTCCTTATTTGTAACTAAAACTGCCCCTCAAACTCCACCCCTAACAAAAGTCCATAAAAGTCTCAGCTTTCTTTGTCTCAGGTCTGAGGATCCCCCATCTGCCCTCCATCCTCTCCATGTCTTTGAAGTTCATAAAAGCTTCTTTTCTTTTTCTTGTCTCTTTACTGCACTACCCAAAAACATAACAAAAATAAATCTGCCTCCAAATCCTGGGTGTGGTTTTTCAGTCTTTCGGCTTGCTGCTCCACAGTAGCCCCTTCCCCTTGTTCCGCTTAGATGAACTGAATTTCTGCTAGAAGTATCGAGAGATCTACCCAGACTTGGAAGGGAGGAGGCCACCATGTTTCCCCAAAGCGGAGACCGTTGCTGTTATCCCTAAGGGTGAGACTTCCTAGTGTCCACCCTTAGGGATAACAGGGGAATGAAACTCCCAACCTCAAAGATACCTGGGCCCAGTTCATGTTCTCTAAAACCGAAGAATGAATTTTAGGAACAACGGAGGTTAATTGCAGACTATATTTATTGAGGGAAAGAAAGCTCCTGACTGACGGATGAACAGAAGAGGGACTCTAATAGGTTACCCTGGGAAGCTGTCTCTTCTAGGGGTTTTTATAGAGTAAAACCATGTGGTGAGGTGGGTCTAGAAAGGAGAGCAAGAGTGGGCATGAGGTGAGACAAAACTATGGTCAACCAATGAGATTACAAGTGCCATTGCTCAGGTAAAATTGATTAAATCCAGGACTAAATGAGGAAGCAAGAGTCAGGTCGCAAGTAGGCATGAATACAGAATGGGGCTGTCACTGTTGGGATTGGGTCAGTGATCTCTCAAGATGATTGATACCTATTTAGAATATCAATCCCTGATGCCCACCCCTAGGGAGCTATGTGGCTGCACTTGTTTACTCTTTTGTCTTGAGGTCTGGCCCATACCCGGAATGCCTGTCTCTTCCAAAGACATCTTGTCTTCCAAATTGTCTCCTTGAGGGCCTGGCCCTGTCTGACTGCCTGTAATATTTCTATCTAATTTAGCTGTCTGCAACCTGAGGACAGTGGGGCACATGGAGGAAAGGTGACTGGGACCCTCAAAGTGGCTCATTAGGACAGCTGGAGGTGAAGGGTCATCCTGGGGAAAAGCCCAAGTGAGACTTCTGATCCTGGTGTGCTCCGAAAGGGGCACGCTGGAGTAGGCGGCTGCTTAAGCAGGAGGCCAAGGTATTGATAGGCTTCCCCTTCAAAGAATGAGAAAGTTGACCAAAAGCATGGAAAGAATAAAAGCACAAGAGCAAGAGAGCCATTAATCCATAGGGTGTACGTGTGGAACCTGCCGTGCATGGAGATTTTCTTGCACCTGGCAGAGCCTACCATGGTCCATTCCAGGGCCGGGCTAGTGGCTGACCTCCCGGGAGCTTTGAACTGTCTGACTCACGTTCACTATGAAAATCAAAAACAGGATAGAAGGCCGGAGAGATAGCTCAGCAGCATAAGCACCTGCCTGGCAAGTGTAAAGTCCTCAGTTTGATTCTCAAAAGTTTTACTGGAGGTTGGGTCCCAGGGTGTTCTCTCCAGGTTCTGGAGGTCCTGAAGAGAGAACTGGACAAGACGCAGAAAAGGTAGTGGGACGTATGCTCACTCACGGTGGGAGGATGCTCGGCGGAGAGAGCAACACCTGTGCCAGACTCCCAGCTGCCCCCAGGGAAGGGATAGGGGGATTTGGAGCTGCAATTCCTCCACCGGCTTCTTTCTCATGCAAATAAGGTCTTGTGATGTTGTCCAATCAGAAGCACACTGGGCCTGGCGCCAGATTTAAACTGCCCTATGGTTTCCAGTGGATGTAAAAGGAACAATGTAGTGCAAAGAGCGCTTTTGATTGGCTCAGGGTGCAGTGCCCAGGCTGGAGGGACATCCTGCATCTTTTGTTCTGCACATGGGCCCTGGGCTTCTGAGACGATGACAGCTTCCGCCCAGTTCTTTGAAAAGGTTTGCCCCAGCTCTGATTTCCTACCTTAAGATGTTGTAGTAACTACAGAATCTGTGGCAGTGCTTCCAAAAAATTAAGCCTAGAGGACAAAGGGTATAAAAGTGTTTGTTTAGCATGTGTAAAGCACTGGGTTCAATCCCCAGCACCAGAAAACATAATAATTTAATTGGATAGTAAGTACAGAATTGGGGGCTGGGGAGATAGCTCAGTAGAATAAGCACTTGCCTGGCAAGTGCAAGGGCCTGAGTTCAATCTCCAGTTCTGAAAAAAATACAATAAGTACAGAATTAGCCATGTGCTCCAACGTCTGCGTCACCTTGGCAGGTGTGTCCTAGGTCACAAAAAGCAGGGACTCAAATCGCATCCATTCTTGTGTACAGCAGCTTCATTCACAGTGGCCAAGAGGGGAATCAGCCACTGTTCACGAACGATGGGTCAACACAATGTGTGTACGCACACACAAGGGACCAGGACGTAGGAAGAAATTCTGACTCGGTGCTCCACTACGGGGAACCAGGGGACATTGTGCTAAGGGAAATAAGCCAGTCACTAACAGACACCGTGGGATTCCACTTATATTAGGTACCTAAAGTAGGCAAATGCATAGAAAGAAAGTAGACTAGGGGCTGCCTAAAGACGCAGATGCTGGGAAAAGAGGACACAGTTTCAGTTTGGGAGGTGGAAAGCTCGGGAGGTGGACGATGGAGATAGCTACACGACAATGTGATTTTTTTTTTTTTTTTTTTTTTTAATGTATTTGGTACCAGGTCTACAGGGTCTCACTATGTAGATTGGACTCGTAGTGATCCTCCTGTTTCCAGCCTCCCAAGTGCTGGGATTACAGGCGCACACCACCTCAGCATGGGGAGGGGGGCACACAGCGTGCCAGGGATCGAACCCTGGCCGCTGCGCTCTGCCAAGCAGATGCTTTAGTCCACTGGGCTATCTGGCTGGCCCAACGATGTAAGTGTTTTTAATGCTAGAGAAATTGATAACAGGCTGAGGGCCGAGGGCCATCACAGCGCTTAGAGGGGACATGGCATTTGTTCCCAGGGCCCCTGGATTAAGCCCAGCCTAGGACACAGGGAGCCAGGTCCCTAAAAGATAAAGGTGGCTTTCTGCTAGAGGCCTCTGGTGACTGTAGGCCAGTGGTATCCATCAGGAGACAGGAAGACCAGCACGAGATGACAGAAGCAAACAGTAGTAATCCAGCCTGGAGATGCAATCATTAGACCATGTTCACACAGCCCTTCATGGAAAGCAAATTCCTCTCACAGATCCTCCTTAAAACAATTATGTGAGTCAGGAGGGTGACAAAAATAATCATAAGACCAGTGTAAAACGTAGTTACCTGACAGCAATTTTACAAACAAACAAACAAACAAAAAAGGCAGGGAGATCGCTCAGAAGCAGAAATGTCTGCCCGAGTTCAATACCCAGTAAATGAATAAATAAATGAATAAATAATTTGAATAGACACGATTTAGCATTGGGGTGGTAGGGACAGAAGAGGAATCAGAGACTCATAGCAGTTAAGCTTGGGGGCTGGGAGAAGGCCACTCTGAGCAGAACGTACAGGAAAAAGTGGTATGGGGAAGCGGTTTGTGGTTTTATTTGGAAGTAATTTCAAATTTACAGAAAAATGTTATAGGTGCAGGGGCCTGGGGTTCGATCCCGGGGCCTGCTGTGCAGGTCCCACCCCCAGGATGGTCATGAGATTGGGCGTAGTGGCACACACCTGTAATCCCAGTTCTTGGGAGGCTATGTCTGTTACTTTTCTCTCGATGCTGGGACAAATACCCAACACCCAAAATGAAGGAAGGAAAGGTTTATGTAGCTCACAGTTGCTGGAGGTTTCAGTCCATACTCGGCTGGCCTAAGGCTGAGTGGAACAGGGCAGAGAGCATCCAGTTCATGGCGGCGGAACAGCAACAAATGGTGACAGAGGCAACTGACCAACCAGGGCAACAGAGAGTCTGTTTCTCTCTCTCTTATATTAAATTCAGGATCTCTGCCTCAGACCACACCTATAATCCCAGCAGTACTAAAATCCATAATCCCAGCAGTACTAAAACACATAATCCCAGTGGATCATGAGTTAGTCTCAAACTCTAGAAGTCCCTACCCCATGACTGCATGAGGCTTTGGGGCAACAACTAGACACAACCATAAAAGGCCACAGTAATCTGTAAACAGGCAGATTACTATGAGTCTGACCTAATAGTGAGACCCTGTAGACCCTTCTCTAAAATACAAAAAAAAAAAAAAAAAGTTATAGTGAAGAATAAGATGGCTGGGCATAGGGTCCCACTCCCATAATCCTAACACTTAGGAGGCTGAGGCAGGAAGGTACCTCAAATACGAGTCCAGTGTGGGCCATGAATGAGTACAAGGGCAGCCTGAGCTACACAGTGAGACTCTGTCTTCAAAACAAATAAACAGGGGCCAGTGAGATGGCTCAGTGGTCTAAAGTACCTTCTTAGGCAAGCTTAGGCAACCCCAGGGACCGCAGTTCGATCCCCGGCCCTACATGCTGTGCCAGTCCCACCCCCAGGGCAGGCTGAGCCTGCCATAATATAAATAAATAAATAAATACATAAATAAATAAATAAATATTAAATAAAATAAACAAACAAAAAAATAAAAGAAAAGAAAGAGGACCAGGGAGATAGCTCAATAGAATAAGCACTTGCCTGTTTGCCTGGCGAGTGCAAGGTCCTGAGTTCAATCCCTGGTACTGCAACAAAATAAAATAAAATAAATAAATAAAGTGCACGTCTGTAATCTCAGCTCTTGGGAGGCTCTAAACAGGCGGATTACTATAAATTCAATCTAATAGTGAGACCCTGAATACATCCTGCAGACCCTTCCCTAAAAATACAATAAATAAATAAAATGAAAGAAAGAAAGAAAAAAGAAAAGTATGGCTGGGTGTGGTGTCACATACCTGGACTCCCAGTATTTTGGGAGGCAAAAGCCTGAGGATTGCAAGTTCCAGCCCTGCTTGGGGAATTTAGCAAAAAATTAAAAAGAGGTTAGTGATGTAACCCAATGCAAAGGTCCTAGGATCAATCTCCCATACTGCCAAAAAAAAAAAAAAAAAAAAAAAAAAAGAGTGGGGTGGAGAAGCACAGAGTGATATTCCTATTTTCTTGCCTAGAGATCCCCTAGAGATCCACCTGTGGTCTCAGTAATGCCCTTTGTAGGTTTATTTGTTTATTTATTTTAAAGAATTTAATACTTTATTTTTTTATATTATAGCCAGCTCAACCTGTCCTGGGGTGTGGGGCTGGCGCAGCATGTGGTACCTGGGATCAAACCGTGGTCCCTGTGGTTACCTAAGCAGGCGCTTTTTTTTTTTTTTTTTTTCCAGAACCAGGGTTCAAACTCACGACCTTGCACTTGCCAGGCAGGCACTTGTGCCATAGA
>PVKN010016065.1:0-18086 GCA_004027915.1 Capromys pilorides
TTTAATTGGGCTCCCTGCTGATATTGTCTTTTTTTTTTTTTTAATATCATCTTAAAACTGCTAAAGAAATAAGTTTGCTTCATTTTGTTTTTTATTTGTTTGTTTTCTGGCAGTACTGGGGCTTGTTAAGCCCCAGTGCATGCTAAGCAAGTGCTCTACCACTTAGCTACATCCCAATCTTAAAGAAAATTTTTTTAACTTTATTTATTTATTTATATTATGGCTATCTCAGCCTGCCCTGGGGGTGGGGCTGGCGGGCAAGTGGGGCAGGGGATCCAACCATGGTCCCTGCAGTTGCCTAAGCTTGCCTAATAGACCACTGAGCTATCTCACTGGACCCCTAAAGAAATATTTTAAACACATAAGCTCCTAAGGACAGGAAAAAGAGGGCAGACAACAAAAAACTCTGGAAGTAGGCAAGGCAGTGGGGCGAGTGATTACTGCCACCGCAAGAGCTAAGAACCCCAACCCAAATGTAAAAAAGCTGAGAACCAAACCAATGCACATCCCCAATTCCTCAAAAGACAAAACAAAGAAGGCAAGGGGCCAAAACACTGCCCAGGAGCCTTTTTTTTTTATTTATTTATTTGTTTGCTTGTTGTGTTTGTTTGTTTCTTTATTTATTCATTTTGTGGCTGGCTCAGCCTGCCCTGGTGGTGGCGCTGGCACAGCACGTGGTGCCGGGGATCGAACTGCAGTACCCGCAGTTGCCTGAGCCCTCCTAAGCAGGTGCTTTAGACCACTGAACCATCTCGCCGGCCCCCAGGAGCCTTTTAAGGAGCACATCCTCAGCAGATCCTATGGCTGAGACACCCCTGGCTCAGGTGTGAACAAAAGTATTGATCAGAAAACAAGAAAACCAGAGGCTTTCAATGACACCGGAAACGCTATATACAGGATAAAAGCAGCCACTTCCAGCACTTGCGAAAAACAGCCAGTGGGGCTGGGGAGACAGCTCCATGGCACAAGTGCCTGCCCAGCAAGTGCAAGGTCATAAGTTTGAACCTCAGTCCTGCAAAGAAAAAAAAAAAAAAAAAGAAAAATCAGAGCCAGTGAGAACTGCAAAAGGCTCCCACCAGCCACTTCGGAAGGAAACACCAAGGATGCAGCCCTCGAGGAGTGCTCAATAAAAGACAACCATGGCCACCCACCACTCAGTGGACGCTGCTACCAACAAGGCCCCCACTCACTGAGCTTCTGCTGGCCATGTGGGTCCCCACAGACCCATCTGAGGCCTGCGGGGAGAAACCACACCAAACAGCAAGGAGTGATTTAGAAGAAACAAACTACGCAATGGAGGGGGTGCGGGGCTCGTGGATAAAATACTACAGCCATGAAACAAAACTAGGATTTTGAAGTTTCTTTCTTTTTGGTTGTGCTGGGAATCAAACTCAGGGCACTGTGCATATGAGACAAAACTCTACCCCTGAGCCACATTCCCAGCTAAGGTTTCTTTTTTAAAAGGATTTTAAGAACAAAAGAGCTCTTAGAAAATAAAAACATAAAAAATTATGGTAGCAAAAGCGTAAAACCTAAATACTATTCTAGGTTGGGAGGCTGAGATAAGGAAATCTAGAAAAATTAAGCAGCACACAGCAAAAACAGGAAGAAAGACAAAGTGGAGAGCTGCAGAGAAAAGATAAAAGAGAATGAGAAGACTGAAATAGGAAACCCAACGTTGGATGAAATACTGCTCCAGATGAACACAAAACGGAAGCAGAGGGGAGGAGGACGAAGGAGTTCTCACAAGCAAAGCATACAACTGCCAGGTAGACTTGCCCACCACATGCCAACAACGAAAACAGGCACAAGCGCACAGCAGGAGACACAGAAGACCCATGGGCTGTCACCTGAGCGTAAACCACTTGCACACACAAAAATCAGGAATCAACAGGTGTTCCGAATGCTCCACAGCCACATGGACAGAGCGCCGGGGTGTCCCTCCTGACCCCACTTCCAAATTCATTTCACCCCACCACAGATTTCTTCATCGCACCTGATTCTAAGGTCTTAAAAAACACAAAGTAGCCCACTCCCTCTACCAGGCTCACACACGGTATCTGTGCTCAAAACAAACTTGAACCCTGCCTGGGGCAAGTCTCGAGTCTTCCTGGCTTTGTGTAGCAATGCCTCAGGTGGAGCCAGACTTTGATCCTGAATCTCACCCTGCACAGGATACTACAGCCAGCCCCGGGGCAGATGAGCTTTGCACATTCAGATACAATAAGAGTGAAAAGGAGCCGCAAAAACTCCCAGCACCAAGACAGGAGCACAAAGTCCCTCATGGGGCTCCAGAGGAATGCGATCGAGAAACGTTCCCCAGGACATCCAGTGCTGTGGTAGCGTGCAGTCTGTGTCTCTCAGTCACTTTCTTTCATATTCCTTCAAGTTTGAAACCATTTAACTAAAATTATTAAGTTACAAAAATTTACACTACACCAGCACTATGGCTTTCCTGGATCAGTTAAGAAGAAAAATGGTTTAAGTACATACAAAAATTAAAATCAGATTTCCTTACATTATGAGTCTTCGGTTTAAGAACCAGTATTTCCGCCGACTCCTATCATATCCAATAGGCTCGTGCCGAATGTATGGTTTGTTTTTTTGGATCTCAGCAACACAGTCTGTCACTCCAGGCACCTTGTGTGCGACACAGACTTCACACTGCCACTCGTCCTCGGGCACCTCCTCAAGAGGTGGCTTCACACATTCCAAATGGTACACGGCTGAACATGTCTCACAGCAAAGCAAATCCCCCAATTTGTGACAAACCCTGCAGTGGTCATCATACTGGATCACCCCTTCAGACATCAACTCCTCACGAGCAATGTTTGTCGTAAGAAACTGATCAACCAAGAACTGCAGAACTTTGATCTTGTTCTCTACTGGTCCGTAGGGGTAGTCCTCGGCCTCCTGGTAGGGAAGAACGTGGTGGTACTCCTTGTCACTCTCACAGTACACACGCAGCACCTCAGGCCATGTCATCCCATCTATAAAATACAGTGTGGAGTTGACGCTGTCCTTCAGGTCGGCAGGCCCGAAGGTGGTGTTGGAGGTGTCCTCCTCGCGCAGGACGGCTTTCAGAAGCACGACGTGCATCTCCGCCATGAGCGTGCACTGCTCCTGGCTCACGAGAGCTGCACAGAAGTCCTCAAAGCGAAAAGGGGACAATCTTAAAACTGTGCCAAAGTTCCGCAGTACCTCATAAATGGCAATAACATTCATAATATGCTCATTAGGCACCATTAAATCTTCAGAGGACTTGGGAAATTCAAGGGGTGGGATGTCTTTTTCTTCTAATATTGGAGAACGAGGCCGATGTACTCTGGGTTTTCGCCTACCTGTAAATAAAGAAATGATAGTATTACAAAATCAATAAATTGCATCACTTCTACAAACTTGGGGTTCTGCAGTTCTTGCTCTCAAAAAATAGATAAGCACATTTTAATTACTCTAATGATTTCCAAATTAAAACACTACTAAGAATATGGCTTGGGAGTATTGCTCAATGGTAAAAACCTTGTTATTATGCAAGAACCTGCTACAAAAAAAAAAAAAAAAAAACCAAATCAGGGTATTTGTGAAAGATCTGAGAAGTCCATGCGAGAAGAAAAACTGACATATTCAATGACTACATGGGAGCAATAGGCATCCCACTGCCTTGGCTGTACTATCGAGGACACAGCCACAAACCTGACAGGACTTCCCCGGTAGAGAGCGGAGAGCTTCACTTCCTGGAGGTGCACAGTGAAGCCCAAGCTCAGGGATGAGGAGAGAGAAAAAACAAAACAGAAACCAAGAAGGAGCCAAGTGTGGGTGTGGCTGGCGCACATCTGTAACACTGAGAGCTCAGCTTGTCACATTTATACGTATCTCATTTGATCTTCTAAGTCTATGTGAAGTATTATAATCAGTCCTGCTTCATAAGTAAGAAAAATAGCCGTGTGTGGTGGCACATGTGCCTGTAATCCCGGTGCTCTGGCAGGCTGCGACAAGAGGATAGCTGTGAGTCTGAGACCAGACTGAACTGCAGAGTGAGATCCTGTCCTAAAAGCACAAAAAGGTAAAATAAAAAGTTATTCCTAAACTGCCTGGCAAGCGCAAGGTCCCTAGTTCAGTCCCCAGTTCCAAAAAACAAAAAGAAAGAGAGAAAGAAAGAAAGGAAAGAAGGAAGGAAGGAAACATTTTTAGTAAAACATAATATGCATTCTGTGAAATTCCAGAAGTTACCTTCATCTATGACCTTTGAGAAGAATTCAGAAACTCAAGCCACTCTCTCAGGCTCGCAGTTTCTCAAAATCTCTGGCTGGTTCGAGCACATACTCAAGTTTGAGAAGCTGCCTGGAAACAAGCCTTCCTACGGCTGGTAGAGGCACAGCAAAACATCTGCTCTGAGTTCACAAGTGCAGCCCAAACGTACAGACGTGTGGAAAGCCCAGCACGACTCTTGTGCATCACAGATAACCCTAAATGTGCCACATTTGAAAACTACTACTTTAAAGAAACTGCATATTCCCCACACCAAACAGTAAATAGGGTTTTCATGCAAACTCAAACAAGTCAAAGGTTGCTTCCGGAGGCAGGATTAGAGTAAAACTAATATAAAAAGAAGTGGCAGCTTAAGCTAACACAGGAATAAGCCTACGAAAAGAAAAAGGAATGTGGTCTGTATAAAGAGAGAACCCAAGAAAAATCTGTCCATGAACTTGCAGTGTTCCCAGTTCACACGAACTTTTGGCTGCTCACCCCAGATCACATACCGAGTTACTAGCTCTGCTGCTGTCAGGTACTTCAGCTGTGGCAGGGCTCCGGGCCACCTAGCCAGTTATTAGCTGCCCTGCTCCGTGCAGACACTGGCAACACTCCCTGCGGTTCCATCCTACAACAGCCTCACGGCTGGGCGGGCACTCTTCTCCAACTCCAATCAGCTGATCAGCAACACCACCCCACCCACCACCCACCCCGCGTTCACTGCTGCAGCCTGTTTTCTACATGTCTGAGTTTTAAAAATATGCAGTGTGAAAAAAATATGCAGTGTGGTCACAAACTGTATTACTGGTCCAATTTCTCCCTTTTTAATATAAAAATCTTGCCTATTCATACAGATACTGCCTAACTGCTGAATTTTTTTAGAGATCTGAGACATTTTTCAAGGCCTTGCTAAAATATCACCTCCAGGATGCTGAGCTGCGCCTCCTGCACAGGCTCCCCGACACTGCACAGCCCTCCAGTCTGGCACCAACACGTTTAGATTCCGATTGAGCCGGGCTCTCTCGTTTACCTCAAAGAACAGAGCATGACTTCACTGCTGTAACTAAAAATACTCAACCGAAGACACAAAAAGCCAAGTCTATGTCCACAAGGTAAAGATCTAGGGATGATCTCCTGTGGGGATTAAAACTTAGAAGCCGCTACTTAATTTTTCAGAGTCAACACCTAAGTTCTCATCTCACTAATTCTAAAAGGAATATTTATGGAGTGTTTTGAGGCTCTCATGTCATAAGACAACTTTCAATGTAATGCATGTTTATAAAATATCTTGGTCAGCACACATGTACAGTAATAATGCGGACATTCATCATGGGGAACTGGTTCTGTTTACTACTTCTTTCCCTCCTCTCTACTCCCCCCCGTAATGTGTTTCTTGGGGAGAAAAAAATCTAATATGCTCCCCTACTGGTAATGGATATCCAGGAGAGAAATGTATAGCCAGGATTGGTACAGCATTGAGGGTTGTTCATTTCCAGTAAAAGTTAATGCACTAGATCTGACAAACCTAAGTCTTTACTGCAATTAAGATATATAAAGCATAAATGACAACAAAAATAATCCATTATTACATAATAGTTATTTTTAAAAATTATAAAATGAATTTGCCAGAAGTATCAAGGAATTGCCCTTTGATCTGGAACGAATCTACCCCGATCCGTGGCATATCGTAATCCTCAGTAGGCTTTGTTCTTCAAATACGTCCCATTTGTCCCCATCCTATGCGTTTTCATACCAGGAATAAAAAGTAGCAGGTGGCTTCCAGAGCACTTTCCCTCTGGTGGGAGCTATATGCAGTACTCTGAAAGCATCATCTCACATCAACCTCAGGCTGACTCCAGCAGGAGGTGCTACTGTCATTGCCCCACAAGGATGCACCCAGGAGACCAATGTCTCAGCCGAGGTCCCAGCGGATGCCACAGCTACCACGGAAACCAGAGCCCCTGTCTCCTAGGTTGATGTTCTTTCCTGTATTAGCCTTACTCCCTCAGTGTTAAAATCCACCTGAGTGGCTGTCTCAGTGAATGGACAGCTGAGAAACATTCCTTGCCTACTGTGCAGGCGAGAGAAACCACAGCTAAAGCAGGCCAGTGGCACAGTCACAAACGAGACCTACGCCCAGATCTCAGCAAGAACTGCAAGGTGAGTCCATCACACGTGGCTAGTGGTTACACACATACCCGCAATTCCACCTTCACAGAAAGTTTTGGACAGCGATGATCTAAGGTGAACCTGCAGGAGCTCTCAATGACACACACACCACTGGTCCCCACCACTGATTAGAGGATCCATCGAGGCACCAAGGCACAATGACTGAAGTTCAAAGAACCCACTGCCTGAGTGACAGGCAGCTAAATACATCTAGTAACCTCTCTCTTTGAAACTGTGGTAGGACCCTAGAATGTAGCTTGGCAACACAGCACAGGGTCCCGGGGTTGATTCCCAGTACCAGAAAACTGAAGACGTAAGCATCCAATTTAAGAAACTACACACACACACACACACACACACACACACACACACACACACACAAATCAATACAGAATGTGTGCAATGTGTTCTTTAAAAACAAGCTCAATTCTTATTCCTAGAAATAACCCCAATGTTCATCAGTGAAAATGTGTAGGCATATGCAATACCATACAGGTTTTAAATAAATGCACCTAAGTGTGGGGCACATCTGCAGTCCCAACACTCTGGGGGCTGGTGCAGGACCATGAATTTAGGCCCAGACTAGGTGACTGTGATATCCTACCTAAAAATAAAAAAAAATTTTAAAAGGGCAGGGAATATAGCCCAGTGTGAAGGCTCTGGGTTCAATCCCTAGAATGACAAAATTAACTGCTCAATTATTAAATGAACTAGGTCTATTAAGATGAATAAGTTATAATGGCGAGGTTACTCAGGATCAAACCTTCCATTGGAGCTACATCCTTTGTAATTTCCTTTTTAATTTTAAGATAGCAGTTTTTGTTTGTTTGCTTTCTTGTCTTGAGACGGGTTTCACTATGTACTTCAGGCTGGGCTTGAATTTATCCTGTAGTCAAACTGGCCTAGAACTCACAGCAAAGTGCCTGCCTCAGCCTCTCCTGACAGGTACCGTGATTATAGTTGTGTTTGTCACCATGCCCAGCTAACAATTTTATTTTTAAACATTTATTTGGTACAGTGTCTCGCTATGCAGACACTATGCATACTGATTCTCCTGACTCAGCCTTCCCAGCGCTGGGATTAAATTGTGCATCACCATGCCTGGTTTCAGTGGCTGGCTCTTTGCAGGGCCAGCATGGTATGAGGTACTAGAATCAAAATCAGGTCTTTGCACTTGCCAGGCAGGCACTTAGACCACCAGGCTATCTCCCCAGTCCCCAGCTAACAATTTTTAAAAGATGAAAAAGGGCAAATTAAACAAAAGCCATCAGACCATCCATGTAAACTTTAAAAGCAAAACCACACCTTCGTATGAACACGTATACTACAAATATAAAAATAAGAAAATGGTATCCACCAACTTTTTAAGAAATGTTTACCTCTGGAGAAGCAGAGAAAAAAGAGAAATGTTAAATAAATCTGTAACCACCATCTTTATCTTAGAAAAGAGACATTTCAAGCAAATATGATAAAATGTCTACATTTATTATATCCGGGTAATGGGTAGAAGGTGCTAAGCTCTCCCTTTTTTTGCAGTACCAGGGATGGAACTCTGAACCTTGTACTTACCAGGCAGGTGCTTATCCTATTTCTCTAGCCCAAGATCTCCTAATATTTGAAAGAACAATTAGTCTAAGAAGCTTTCTTATAGTTGAAAATTTTACTCATAGAGAATTACTACAAAACACAATGTTCTTTAACCGCTAGCAAATGTTTCTTCTCTTATATATCAGAAAGTGTTTCTACTACAACAGAAAGACAAGGCAAAGAGAACTTTTTTTTTTTTGGGGGGGGGGGTCTTTTAGAGACAGGGTCTTGCTATGCAGTTCAAGCTGGCCTTGAGCTCACTTTTGTAGCCCAGGCTGGTCTCAAACTTACACCGATCCTCCTGCCTCAGCCTCCCAAGTGCTGGGATTACAGGCGTACGCCACCATGCCCAGAGCTAACAAAAGACTTTTTTTTTTTCTTTTCAGAATCAGGGATCGAACTCAGGACCTTGCACTTGCCAGGCAGGCACTTGTGCCCCTGAGCTATCTCCCCAGCTCAAAGGGAGCATTTTAGCTCACATTAAAGATTAATTTCTTTCACTCTTTGAAATACATTTAAAAATCTCTTTTGTGTACTTTGGCAGTTTTTTTCCCCAAAAAAGTGTGGCCCTAAAATAGTTACATGAACCCTTTAAGCAACATCAAGGAGTTCTAATTCCTAAACATCTAGCGCAAAAACTGTGGTAATATAAACACTCCTAATCTTTCACAATGATTAGAAACAAAACAGGACCAGGGACACAGCTCAGTGGCACACTCAGCAGCATAAGCACCTGCTTGGCAAATACAAGGTTCAGAGTTCCATCCCTGGTACTGGGAAAAAAAAAAAAAAGAGCTTAGCACCTTCTACCCATTACCCGGATATAATAAATGTTGACATTTTATCATATTTGCTTGAAATGTCTCTTTTCTAAGATAAAGATGGTGGTTACAGATTTATCTAACATTTCTCTTTTTTCTCTGCTTCTCCAGAGGTAAATGTTCTTAAAAAGTTGGTGGATACCATTTTCTTATTTTTATACTTGTAGTATATATGTTTATATGCAGGTGTGGTTTTGCTTTTAAAGTTTACATGGATGGAGGCTGGGGAAACAGCTCAGTGGGATAAGTGCTTGCCTGGCAAGCACAAGGTCCTAAGTTAGATCCCTGGTACCACCAAAAAATAAATAAAGTTTACATGGATGGTCTGGTGGCTTTTGTTTAATTTGCCCTTTTCCTTCTTTTAAAAATTGTTAGCTGGGGACTGGGGAGATAGCCTGGTGGTCTAAATGCCTGCCTGGCAAGCACGAAGTTCTGAGTTTGAATCCTGCCACCACCACCCCAAAAGAGAAAAAAACAATCTCTGGATATGATAGCACATGCTTGTAACTGCAACCTCTGGGAGGTTGAGGCAAGAGGGTCACAGTTTGAGGGCTGGCCAAACAGCTCAGCAGATTAAAGCACCAGCAAGTAAGCACGCCCAGGGGCCGGGGATCCCTGGGCCTGCCATGCTGGTCCTGCCCTTGGGGCACGCTGAGACAGCAATTAAGACTGGACATAGTGACATGTGCCTGTAATCCCAGCTCTTGGGAGGCTGTAAACAGGCAGATCACTACAAGTCCAATCTAGTAGTGAGACCCTGAACACCCTATAGACCTTTCCCTAAAAAAATACCAAAAAAAAAAAAAAAAAAAGGTGCACATGAGCCCAGCCTCTCAGCAACTTAGCAAGAGACCTGGTTGCAAAATAAAAGCTAAAAACCAAAATGCCGGGGCAGGGAGGGTTTCCTGAGACATAGCACAGTGTGAAGGACCTGTGTTCAGCCCCGAATACTGGGCATACGGGAGCAGGGACATAAATCCGCTTGCACTAATTCATTCTCAGTTACTGTAACTGAGTTCATAAATTTTTATGGAAGCCAAAATTACAGTGAGTTTTTCTTGAATCTATGGAAGGCCATACATCCGCTGCGGCTGATGAGCCCTGCATCTGGTGTGCATGGTCCTAGATCAGGCAGCCCCACTGATTTTGCCCTCTGGTGAGAGCCGAGTCTACTAGCAGCTAGCATCATGAGGGGACAGTGTAGGAACAAGAGAGAACAACACAAGCCCACAGCCAGGGGGCACTAGGGTCTCTGGTTCTAAGGACACACTGCCCAAGCGACCTAAGTTTCTCTCCACAGACCCCCCAGCCACCTGCCATATCACCGCAACGGGGACAAGCTACTACCAACACAAGAAGCCTTGAAGATACACTTCAACCACAACTTACAAACAGCATAGGACAGAATTAGAAACGTCACCACTAGGCTGGGGAGATAGCTCAGCAGCTTAAGCGCCTGCCTGTCAAACGCAACGTCCTGAGTTTGATCTCGGCACACACACACACAAAACAGCCACCATGTACAACCACCAACTTAATCACTGACTCAAGCAAGAACCATCAATAAATGCTAAAACTTGGGGTAAGTTGTTGAGTACCAAGAAAGCTGCACAATCATCACCTCAGTGTACACCACTCCCCAAGGGGAATGGTAGCATTCAAGAGAGAAATCTGGCTGATGCTACCTTCACCAAGTGATGAACACTACCTTCACCAGTCATCAAAGAGACGAGCTGATGGGTACCTCCAGGGACAAGTGCTGGACAGGACAGGGCATCAATTACCCAGCAGCCCTTGCCAAGGGCATCTAATGTGAATCTCTTCATGTGGAAGACAGTCAGATACATCCAAATAGTGAGACATTTGGTAAGGCAACTGGCCTAACAATATAAAAATGCTATGGTCACAAGACAACAATCCCCCCAAATGAAAACTTAAAGTCACAGAGATGTTAACCGATTATGAAACATGATCCCTGAGTCAATCCTGCATGAAGGGGGCCAGGGCAAGATAGCTCAGTGGTCTAAAGCGCTTGCTTAGGCAAGCTTAGGCAACCACAGGGATGGCAGTTCAATCCCCAGCACCATATACCACGCCAGCCTCAGCCTGCCCACCAGGGCAGGCTGAGCCGGCCATTAAAAAAAAAAAAAAAAAAAATACTGCATGAGGAAAGAAAACACAAAAAGGACCTCTGGGAAAATCTGAATAAAATAGTATAGATAAATATTAATTTAGGGGCTGGCAAGATGGTTCAGCAGTCTAAAGTGCCTGCTTAGGAAAGCTTAGGCAACCACAGGGACCGCAGTTCAATCCCTGGTACCACATGCTGTCCCAGCCCCACCCCTAGGGCAGGCTGAGCCAGCCGTAATAAATAAATAAAGAAACGTTAATTTATCATTTTTTAAAAACTTTACTGGGCCAGCGAGATAGCTCAGTGGTCTAAAGTGTCTGCTTAGGAAACCACTGCAGGGACCGCAGTTCAATCCCCGGCACCACATGCTACGCCGGCCCCCATCCCCAGGTCAGGCTGAGCTGGTCATAACATAAATAAAGTTTAAAAATAAAGAAAAGAAATTTATAAAATATATAAATAAGTATTTATTTATCTATGTTATGGCTGGCACAGCCTGACCTGGGGGTGGGGCTGGCACAGCATGTGGTGCTGGAGATTGAACCATGGTCCCTAAGGTTGCCTAAGCTTGCCTAAGCAGGCGCTTTAAGCCACTGAACTACCTCACTGGCCCAATGTTAATTTATCTTGAGTTTTTTTAATTTAGAGTTGAAATATGATATAATCTATAACTTACTACCAAAACGTTCAGCAAAAAGAACATTTAAAATTCAAGACAGAACATGAGCAAACATGGCAAAAAAGGTTAACAATTGGTAAGCCTAACAGAAGGTAAAGAGCCTAGGATATAGTTCCGCAGCACAGCACCTGCCTAGCAAGTGCAAGGTCATGAATTTGATTCCCAGTACCAAAAAAAAAAAAAAAAAAAAAAAAAAGTAAGATGCACTAAGTGTGTGCTACGCTATTCTCTCATCTTTTCTGTATGTCTGAAATTGTGCAAAAATAAAAAGTTCCAGAAAAATCTCTCTAGCATTTCAAAGTTCCTATTTTTATTTCAACCACTTGTTTTATTTTATCTTTATTTTTTTATTTTTTTGAGACAGGGTCTCTATGCAGTTCAGGCTGGCCTTGAACTCACTTTTGTAGCCCAGGCTGGTCTCGAATTCACACAGATCCTCCTGCCTCAGCCTTCCAAGTGCTGGGATTACACGCCTGTGCCACCACACCTGGTTACAACCACTTGTTTTAATATCTTCAATGCATATAGCTAACAAAAAGCATCATGACATAGTCTGGATACAGAGTATGATTAAATGAAGAACTTTATAGTAACAACAAATACCAGCACACCTGAAAACTCCAAGCGATACTGGGATAAACATTATGGTGACACACCACCTACTCCACTGCTCCTCTCAGGAGACACCTGACACTTCAGGTCACTGTATCCTCCTTGAACTTCCTGCCACTCACGACTCACTTTCCCTCCCCAGCTACCCTTCCCTCATGTAGCCCTGTTACCTGTGCCGCCCTCAGAGCCCGGCTGCTCGCTTTCTGCCCACTGCCAGTTGGCTTGCACCACCAAAACAGAAAGGGCTTCGAGATGCCTTTCTCCCGGGGACCTCTCTGCTCTACACTCCAGCTACACACTGCCAACTGGCTGTGTCCACAGAAACTCCACAATACAGGAAATAAACAATAAAAACAAAGGAGTTATAAAGATTTAGCTCAAAGTAAAGTTCAAAAACCCTTGAACAGCTTTCCAGCCAGCTGATTGGGGCACTGTGCAGCCGCTGAAGCTCGTCCTCCCCCAGGAAGCCATTGGCCCCCAACAAGGGACACGCTCTGTTGAGAACTCAAGTTGGCACTCAGCTGACCAGACCTGCAATGCCCATCACAAACGTCCATAAGGGGCCAGCAAGATGGCTCAGCAGTCTAGAGTGCCTGCTTAGGCAAGCTTAGGCAACTGAGGGACTATGTTTCAATCCCTGGGACCACATGCTGTGCCAGTCCCACCCCCAGGGCGGGCTGAGCCAGCCATAGATAGATAGACAGACAGGCAGGCAGGCAGGCAGGCAGGCAGGCAGGCAGGCAGATAGACAGACAAAGGTAAAAAAAAACAAAAAACAAAAAACTTCCACAAGAAGCAGAAGGCCAGGATCATCACAGAGGAGGAAAAGCACTTCAAGGTGTTTGCCAGTCTGTGCATGGCCCATGCCAACACCCGCCCTGTGGCACCTGGACAGAGACAGCCAAGGAAGCTGCAGAGCAGGATGTCGAGAAGAAAAAATAAAACTGTTGGGGTTTTGTAATAAGTGCTCAGAAAAGCTAAAAACAAAACTCAGATGGAAGTCAGACAGAGTGGCACACACACGCAATCCCAGCTACTTGGAAGGCTGAGACAAGAGGGTCAAAAATGAGTCTAGCCCATCAATTTACCAAACCTCTAAGGAAAAACTAATTCTAATTTTATACAATCTCTTGCAGAAAACAAAAATGGCTTAGGCAGGTACAGGGCGCAGGTGCAATCCCCAGCATGCTGTGCAGGTCCCGCCCCCGGGGCGCACTGGACAGCTATTAAGACGGCTTGTGGTGGCACCCACCTGTAATCCCAGTGCTTGGGAGGCTGAAAACACAGGAGGATCCCTAAAAGTCTGATTTGTGTAGTGAGACCCTGTAGACCCTGTACTAAATACATTAAAAGGGAGGCAATGCCTTCCAAATCATGACACTAGCACAACGCTGACATCAAAATCATGTAAAGATGGTACAAGAAAACCACAGACCAACACCTCATAAAACAAAAACCCATGTGAGAATCCTTTAATACTGTGTATTAAAGGGATAACGCATCACAATGAAGTGCAATCTAACTCCTAAAATACAAGGCTGATTCAAAATTCACTAAAAGGGGCTGAGGAGATAGCTCCATGGCACAAGTGCCTGCCTGGCAAGTGCAAGGTCGTGAGTTCAAACCCCAGTCCTGCAAAAAACAAAACAAAACAACAACAGAAAAATCAATTCACCATATCTGTGGACTAAAAATGAAAAACCTAAAAATCTGTGCAGAAAGTAACAAAGTTCAAAACTCATTACTTACTGGAAAAAAAAATCAGTAAACTATTAATTTCCTTAACCTAAAAATTAAAAAGGTAAATAATATATAATGCAAAAGATAGAATGTTTATTATCCCAGAACATAGGAGGTTAAGGGAAGATTTCTGTGACACACCAGCCTGGGCTACAAAGTGAGCTCACGGCCAGCTGGAACTACATAGTGAGACCCTGTCTCAAAGATCAAAAAACAAAGTTTCAAGGCCAAGCTGGGTGAGGTGGCACACAGCTGTAATCCTAGCTCTCCAGAGGCTGAGGCAGGAAGATAGCTTAAATTTGAGGACAGCCTAAACTACACAGTAAGTTCAAAGCCAGCTTCTACTCCAAAGCAAGACCCTCTCTTGCAAAACAAAAACAAGAGTTCAAGGCTAACTTAGGCAACTTAGCAAGAACTTGTCTCAAAAAAAAAAAAAATTTTAAGAAGGGATAGGGATGTATCTCAGTGGTACAGCCCTTGCCTAATATGTGCAAGATCCTGTACATAATCCTCAGTGCAATAAAAGAAAAAAACAAGAAATCCTAGCCCGTACAATGGGAGACATGAGAAGCAGGGCGGAGGGAGAGGTAGACATAAACCTAATCTGCCAGGCAACATGATTATCTGTATAGAAAAATCCCGGGGCTGTGGAGATAGCTCAGCCATCTAAGCTCCTGCCTAGGCAAGCACAAGGACCTGGGTTTGATCCCCGGCACCACAGGCCACGCTGGCACACTGAGCCGCCACCAAGACTGAGTAGGGTGGCACACGACTATAATCCCAGTGTTGAGGAGGCTGAAAACACGAGAATCACTACAAGTCTGAGTTATGCAGTGAGATCCTGTACCAAAAACATAACATTTTTAAAAATAAAATAAGGGCCGGCGAGATGGTTCAGTGGTCTAAAGCGCCTGCTTAGGAGGGCTCAGGCAACTGTGGGGACTGCAGTTCGATCCCCGGCACCACATGCTGTGCCAGCGCCACCACCAGGGCAGGCTGAGCCAGCCACAAAATGAATAAATAAAGAAACAAACAAACACAACAAGCAAACAAATAAATAAAATAAAAATTAAAAAAAAAAATTAAATATGCTCAAAACAAAACCAAACAACCTACTCTGAATTCAATCCCCAGTACCCCCCCAAAAAATCTACAATAACTTGTAAGTTTAGCAAGCCCATGAGGTTCAATATAAAAGAATTAATTTTTTCTATTACAAACAACAAATGATAGCAAATGTGAAAATTTTAAAAAGTACAATGGAGGCCTGCTAAGGTTCGGATCTACTATGCCCCCAGAGCCTTACACACTCAGAAGTGCAAGGTTTTCAAAGGTGAGTGGATTATGGGGCACGTTCCTCATCAGCGACCCAGCAGGCTGGGTCTGGTGGAGGGAGCACTGTGGGAGCAACCTGGAAGCCCCCACCCACCTCTGCTGCTCCCTTTTCTCTTTCCTGTCCACCTCTCCTGCTGCAGACACTCCACTCCCGCCAGCACTTCCACTTCCACACCCGATCCTCCCTGCTGTGGACCGTGACTTCTGAAACTTCATTTTGAGCCAAAATAAATCTCTCTTTTTTAAGTTGTAGGTGTCAAGATATCTTGTCGCAATGACAATAGACAAACACAGGGTCTAAGTTCAGTGGCAGTTTGCCTAGCACTTGTGAGGCTCTGGGTTCACTCTCCAGCACCAAAACACAAAACAAAACCCCAAAAGCACTAATTGTAATAATACCAACAATAAAATACTTAGGTATACATGTAACATACTAAAAATCAGTGTGCTAAAAAATAAAACTACAAAAAAGCTAATGAAAAACTAAAATAATGGAGACAAAGCATACTTATGGATTAGAAGATTAGATATTAAAATATCAGCAGTCTTCAAAATGATCTAAATACTCAACACAAGGCAACAAGAACCCCAACAGGGGACTGGGGAGACAGCTCAACAGCATAAGTGCCTGCCTGGCATGCACAAGGTCCTGATTTTGAACCCCAGTACTTTTTTTTGCGGGACCAAGGTTTAAACTCACGGCCTTACACTTGCCAGGCAGGCACTTGTGCCATGGAGCTATCTCCCTAGCCTACCCACTACTGTTTAAAAAAAAAGGATATAATTTGTAGACACTGATAAGCTAATCCAAAAACAATCGAACACACAGGAACTAGAATAGCAAAATCTATTGTAAAACACAAGGAACATGGGCCAGAGAGATACCTCAGCAGTCTAAATACCTGCCTGGCAAGCACAAGGACCCTGTTTCAATCCCCGATTCCACATGCCATGCCAGACCTGGAACCCCAGACCTACAGTGCTGGCTCAGAAACTGGGTGTGGTGGCACTGGGGAGGCTGAGACAGGAGAATCACTTTGAGCCCAAGCTGGTAGCAAGACCTATAGCAAGCAGATCAAGCAGATCAAGCAGATCAAGCAGATCAAGCAGATCAAGCAGATCAAGCAAGCAAGCAAGCAAGCAAGCAAGCTAGCTAGCTAGCTGGTGAGACAGCTCAGCAGTCTAAAGCACTTGCTTAGGCAAGCTTAGACAACCACAGCGACTGTGGTTCAATCCCCAGTACCACAGGCTGTGCAAGCCACACCCCCAGGGCAGGCTGAGGTGGCCATAACCTAAATAAATAAAGTTTCAAAATAAATAATTTTTTAAAAGAAAGAAAACAACAAGTTAGACAATTCATACTATCTTCCTTTAAGATTTAACTATAAAGCTATAGTACAAGACTGATGCAGGCAAAGACTAAGTACCACTAGAATAGAGTTCATAAACAGACTAACAGAAACATGGCTAACTGCATTTTAACACAGCTACAATGGAAACAAAATGCAATGAAGACATTTCAACAAATAGCCTTGAAACACAAGAACATCCATATGCCAAAAATAAAAACAGCAAAACGCCCTAGGGCTGGGGTGTTGCTCTACAGCACAGCATGTGTTTAGGGTGTGCAAGGCCCGGTTCAAGCCCCAGTACCCCCCAGAACCTGAGCCCATATCTTGCGTCTTAAGATAAAATGACAAAAAATGAGCCATAAACTTAAACACAAAACATAAAACTCAGCTAAGAGTGATAACACAACAGCTACTCCACAGGAGTTGGCGACTAGAAGCAGGAAGAGCCCTAAATTCAAGCCTAGAGTGACTCTACAAACCCGTCTCAAAATAAAACTACGAAGAACTGGAGATGTATGTAGTTCAGTGCAAAGGCCCTTGGTTCTAACCTCAGCACCATGAAAAACAACAAAAAGAGGAAAATAGAGCAGAAATAAGCAAACTATGGTCAGTTCACACCTGTTCATTTGACAATTACATGAAGAGCAAACTGCAGTGCCCATAAATTTTTATTGAAACAGCCATTCCCATTCATGTAGTATATTCATGGCTTATTCTGTGCTATTGGGGTTAAATTGCTACATGCACTACACTAAATTATTTACTATCTGGACCTTCACATAAAAGTGTAAAACAAGGGGCCACGAGATGGCTCAGCAGTCTAAACCACCTGCTTAGGCAAACTTAGGTAACTGCAGGGACCGAGGTTCAATCCCTGTCACCACATGCTGCGCCAGCCCCACCCCCCCAGGGCAGTCTAAGTCGGCCATACTATAAAAAAAATAACTTTTTTTAAAAAAGTGTAAAACAAGTTATAGGAGCATAACTTAGTCCTGCTTTTAGAGGTGCATACTGTAACCCAATGATCTCATCCTGCTCTTAGAAATATACCCTACACAGGGGCAGGCGAGACAGCTCAGAGAACTAAAGTGCCTGCTTAGGCAAGCTTAGGCAACCGCAGGGACTGCGGCTCGATCCCTTGCACCACATATTGTTCCAACCTCACCCCCAGGGCAGGCTGAGCCAGCCAAAACGTAAATAAATAAGGTTTTAAAAAGAAATATAGGGTGGGGCCGGCGAGATGGTTCAGTGGTCTGAAGCGCCTGCTTAGGAGGGCTCGGGCGACTGCGGGGACTGCAGTTCGATCCCCGGCACCACATGCTGCGCCAGCGCCACCACCAGGGCAGGCTGAGCCAGCCACAAAATGAATAAATAAACAAACAAACAAACACAACAAGCAAACAAATAAA
>PVKN010016066.1:0-18100 GCA_004027915.1 Capromys pilorides
AAAGTCCAACATTTTATGTAGGTGGGCAATTTAGAAATAAAATAGATGAAAGCAGTCATTCATCCTTTAATTGACTGGAACGACCCAATTTCCAAGGCCCTTGAAGTTTGTATGGAGAAGATGGAAGCTGTACACTAAGTTTTGTTTTGTCTTATTTTAATAAGCCCTGGTGTAAATTTTAGCTGAGATCAGCATCACTATGTTTTCTGGACGCAATGTAGATGGCTCCCCCACTGAGTTCCAAGCATCCTAGGCAAATATGCATCTCATCAACCCTGCTCCACTCAGCCCTGTTTTCCCTGCACTTCCTCTGAGAGGCCAGCCCTTGACACTTACCTCTGCTGATATGGCTTCTTGTACAGTACCATCTCTTTCAGCAGTATAGAGAGTAATATGATTTTAAAAAAACTTTCTGGAGTTATTATTTTCTAATAAACAATTTAATTGCCAAAACAGAATTTGACTACAAAAAAAGTTGGTGAATTTTGAGTGCTCCATGACCTAACTGCACACATATGAGACTATACAATATTATTTTAATCTCTATATAATTTGAAAAGGCATAGAGAAGCCATCACACTGCACATGGTCAAAACGGCAGTCTTTTGAAGCCACCCAGGAAGATGTTAAAGCTGAGCTCTTGGAGAGCTGTAGATATTTTCAGCATGGGCAGGAAAGACCAAGTTTCCCTAAAAGAAAACACATTGACAACAAGGGAACAGGTTGCTTCTATTGTCAATGCCCTAACGACTTTCTTAAATTAGCTTTTAAAGAGAACACTTTCTGCATGCTTGATGACGCTCAGACCACCCAAGTTAATTTGATACAAATGTAATTTAAAAGATTCCATGTGTGTCTCAGAGAAGCTTGGATATATGGAGTTTGAGGTTTCTCACACACACACACATACACATCCCCCCCCAAAAAAAGCCTTGGTACAAATTCTTTACCATATGTATACTTGCTTTTGCAAGTGAGGATTTTCTGCCTATTACTTATAATCTATGATAACATTTAAAGTAAATGAATTTTAAAATCTCCATTGTCATAACCACTAACATCAAATACAAAGTAAGAAGTTGGTTCTTCCATTGAAGCATGTGGACGTAATTTCCACTCGAGTCTGTGCAAGAACTGAGGACAGATGATGAATAGAAGGTAATGTACTTTATATCTTAGGCCATAAAACTAAATTCTTTATAGAGGGTAGAAATGAGAAGAAGAATTTAAGTTGTATTGCAATTTCCTTTTTTAAAGGGTCAGGCAACTGAAGTTAAGACCGCCTAGCACCATATCTAAGGTTACTTGACAGCTTTCTGGTATCAATAGAACATTTTAAAACACAGAGATGTAAGAGAACTTGTAGGCAATGACGTTTAATTTATTTTTATCCACCATCATTAAGGAATAATTTCTTACTTTCTGACATGTACTGTCAAATTCATAGCCTAAATTTTAAAGAATTGAAATTAGTCTAGCATTGCCTAACCATACTGGAAGGTGATATGTTATTTGTATTAAAGGCATTCATAAGAAAAGCAGAAAACACAGGATGTGAAATCAGACACTCTTAGGTTCAAATTTTATTTCTGTGTCAGGTTCTCTCTGAACTTTGAGAAAGTTAGTTCATTTCTTTGTGAATTGGTTTCCAAGGCTAAGAAGTAGGTACAACACTATGGAAAAATGAAGTAGGATAAGTCATTTACTGAGTGTATCATAAAAAAGAGAGGGAAGCACAAGTCAGGTAGATGTTTTCTAATCAATGTAGAAGGTTGTAGGGGTTCCCAGGTATGCCCAGTCCAATCCAGCTCAATCTCCAAGCCATTAGTGCCAAACTGATTCTCAACATTTAGCTGAAAAGTCAAAAAATATAAATGTTTTTATCAAGATGAATTATTGCATATTACTTTCACAAAGATGAGACTAGGGGAAATGATAACCCCCCCTCCAAAAAAAAAATACATGAGAAAGGTCAGATCAACTTGCAAGCTAACAACTTTTTTAGGTTCCACATATGAGAGGGGTCATGTAGTGCTTGGCTTTCTGTGCCTGGCTTACTTTTCTTAACATAAAGAACTCCAGTTCCATCCATATTGTCAAAATTGACAGGATTCCACCCTTTTTTAATGGATGAATAGTTTTCCATTGCATAAGTGTGCTATATTTCCAAGTAAATTCATTTTCACAAAACAAAATAGCGAAGCATCCAGTGCATTATCCTGAATGAAGATTAAACCCAATAAGTGAAAGCATTATCATTATTGCTAAATAAATATCTTAGTAGTCACATATTTTTCTTCACTGAAATCATTTTATTCTATCTGAAACTCAAATTTTCCAATCTCCCTTTTAAATCTAATCAATAGTGGGGCTGAGGAGATAGCTCAGTAGAATAAGTGCTTCTTTGGCAAATGCAAAGACCTGAGTTCAATCCCCAGTTCTGCAAAAACAAAAAACAAACAAACAAACAAATAAATAAATAAAATCTAGTCAGTCATTAACCTGAAAAGGCATAAGAAATAAAATTTTGATAGTTTGTCATTTTGGAGGTCCTTACTATAGATTACTCCAATTCTTAACATAGATTCTGCTTTTCAGATATTTGACCTCTCTTGAGGAGTTTGTTGCAAATTCTGTCTTCCTTTGGTGTTCCCTGCAGATAACACATCATCCTAGGCCCACTGTTGACTCCCCTCTCAGATCCCAACTCCTTCTTATACACACTTTTGACCTTATTTTAACCCCATCTAATGCATCATTTGCAATTTAGTTACTTCCTTCTCCTGTTCAGTTATACATTCATCTTCCACTCTAGTTGCAATTCAATGGTTCTAAAACTTTTTATTCTCAAGACCTCTTGATACACATACCACTTTATGCAAAATGTCAATAAGCTTTTATGTATGTGAGGTACAATCATTGGTACTTATTGTGTGAGAAATTAAAACAGATATTTTAAAGATATTTATTACTGTATCTTCAAATAACAATAATAATCCCTTTATAAATCAATACAAATGGCCTTTTCTTATGAAAATTAGCTATACTGCAAAACAGATGGAAGAGTGACATTATTTTACAATTTTGCATCTCTCTTGGTATCAGTTTAATAAAAGAGTTGGATAATCCTATCTGCTCTGCATTTGATTCACTGAAATATATTGTATTAATAGAGATAAATTAAGAATATCTGGCCTCACATAGATCTAAAACTATTAAAATAAAAAATTTAATAGTATTTTAGATAATTATGGACCTTCTTCTTTGATACCACACAACATACACCCAGGGTAGGGTTTTTTTTGTTTTGTTTTGTTTATGTATTTAGTACAGGGTCTACAAGGTCTCACTACACAGATTGGACTCCTATTAATGCTCCTGTTTTCAGCCTCCCAAGCCCTAGGATTATAGGAGCATGTCACTATGCCCAGTCTCAATTGCCATCTCAACAAGCCCCAGGGGTGAGTACAGCACAGCACACTGGGAGTTGAACCCCAGTCCCTGCATGTGCCTAAGCAAGTGCTTTAATCTGCTGAGCTATCTGGCCAGCCCACCCAGGGTAAGTTTATAAAGGTCAGTTGCAGTATGGAATGTGAAACCATGTCAGTGAAGTATTTTCAATATGTTACCTTAAAATCAATGTATATTAAATGAATCAATTACCTATGGATGATTTCATATGATCATTTATTGACAATTTGGAAAATATTGGGTTATGCAGATCTTGCAAGTGTTGACATATTTAATTATATAAGATCAAAAATAGTAATTGTTAATATTACCACCAATCTCATCCTAAAAGTCCCCAAATATTATGAAGCTGTCAAACTGACGGTGTAGATAGTTTTCTAAAATTCTAATTTTACTTGAAAGCTCAGATTTTTCTTGTAGGCAACAAATACTGTCAGTTGCTTCCCTTGAAGTGACAGTTTCACTTTTTTTGTATTTGAGAAAGTGTCTGCCAAATACACAAATGTGAATAACTTGAATTTTCTGCCAATTGTTCTTTCAAACAAAAATGATATTCTTGAAAAATGACTAGATCAACACACAATTTAAACAATCTCATGAGTACTTTTCCTCAAAATGACCATCTTCTTTTAGTAAATGCTCAAAGCACTTTTCTGCCTTCTCCATGAACCAAATGAAATGTTGCAAAGACATAGTCAAAGCTTAGATTTAACAAAATTAATATTTGCTTTATTCAAACCATGCTTGAGCTAGACATGGTAGTACATGTCTGTAATTCCAGCTATACTTTAGAAACTAAGTCAGTAAGTTTTAAGTTGGAAACCAACATGAGTAATTTAGCCAGACCCTGACCAAATAAAATAAAAAGGGCTGGGGATGTAGCTTAGTGGTAGAAAGCTTGCCTTGCATACGCACAAGGCCCTATATTTGATCTGAAGCACCACAAAACAAATGCCTTCTAGCAGACTGTAACTTGATTTACGCTAAAGTGCCAGCAATATTGCCCATACTTCAGAACAACTAGTCTTAATGTCTCTGTTCATGCTTCAACACCCCTCTTTCATTTCCCCATGATAGCTCTAAGAGTTGAGATTTAATAAAATGGCTTTCCCACCCCTCAGCCATGTGTGCACATTGCTATATCCCTGAGCCTCTCCAGATCTTGTTTTGCCTTCTTACTTTATATTTAAGTATTTATATGAAGCAGTTAAGGTATATACACTCTTGCTGATTGCTTGATTGATTTTTTAAAAAGCTTTAGAAATCAACTGCACATTAACAGGTTAGAGCACCTGTTTTCCAAGTTCCAAGTGGCTGAATCATTACAGGGAAGGCTGAAAGCTGAAAGCATCCAGGAGAGGCCAGCCAGGTGAGTGCATCCACAAGCTGTTTGAGCTGAGTTCCAGAACTGAAGGTGTTCATGACAAAGATTTCTTGGAAGGACATATAAATTACCATCAAATATTAGAAGAATTCACTTGCATAGAGAAGAAATAATTTCACAGCTTGCTGGTAGCCTCAGAAAACTCTTTCAATTAAATATGTCTAAAACAGTTTTTCTCAGAGTATTCTGTGTTCATCAGTGGCATAGATTATGTTGGGAACAACAATCCATGTACTCAAGAGAAACGAGAAGACACTAAGACATAATCAAAAGAGGAAGGTGCACAAAAAAAGCTGGGAAAGAGCACAAAAGGCCAGTTTTCCAAAAAGCCTGACTTTGGAAGCCTCCAAGTCTTATCGTGGTTTTCCTGCTTATGTTCACATCTATGTAGAGAAATACCTGGGATATGTGTGCAGAAGACCACAGTCTGGAACACTTCGTGGGTTGCATGAACGTGGAACCATGCTGCGTCTGAGTGGTTCCTTGTGCCTATTGAGGGTGGGGCTTGGAACGCGGTGTCCTTGAAGATGCTGGGGGAGCCAGGGAAAGGCAGACACAGGTGCATGGAGACACATGTCCACATGTCAAGGTGGCCACAGACTCCGGGTCAAGAGCCCTCTACTGGTGACTTTTCTCATCCTTTCTAGTTCTCAGATTCTAACCTTCCATAAATGTTAGGTAGTAGAGTGCTTTAACAAAACATTTTCCTAACTTCTTGGTCCATTTATTACTGAGAGTAAAAAGAAATCTTTGATTAATTAAAATTAGTTGGACTTGGGAAATGAATTCTGTATCTAATGTTAAGGCAGAGCTGCCTGTTAGTGCAAGGGAGGGCAATGCCGAGCATCTTTGTCAGATCAACTTGAAAAGCTTTGGTGATGTGATAGGAAAACATGGAGGCAGTGCCTGTGAGTGATGATGTCAACACTCACATGTGAGCCCAAGCATCCTGCTCAGGACAGGCAACTCATTTAACTCCACCAGGAAAATAGAGCTATGTATATTTTTAGGTCCCTCACAGAAATATTGGGTTACAAAATAAGTGACATTTTAAGAACTAATTAGGGTTTTCCCCCAGTAATAAATCTCTACCAATGGTGGAATTTATTAAAATTCATTTGAACGCTTGCCTCAGGAAACCATTTTCTGAGAGAACTGAAAAACTAGTTGGGAAAAAGGAAGTGCATCTAACACTGTGTGATTAAAGTGGAACATTTAACAGTGTCATGAAATGTACTTTGATAAATTCTTCCAGATTATCTATGTTATGATTGTGACAAGGACCAAGAAATGGCTTGAAGACCCTACAAGCCAAAGTGACATGAAGGGGTCACTGAGTTGTGAGAAAATACAATGGGGAAGCAGGAAGAAGAAGAGGGAAGTGTTAGAAATTGATGTTTGATCTTGTCTTGTTTAATATCTTTATTAATGATCCAGAAGAGGGGTAAATAGCTTGGTAATTAAATGTGCAAATGAGACTAAACTGGGAGATGTTGTAAACATGCTCACAGACGGAGAAGTAACACAAAGGCACCGTGAGAGGTGGAAGGATGAGCTTGAGCAGCAAAAGCCTAAAGCAGGAAGGGGTAGGCCAGTGACAGCCCTATACAGGTGCTGTGCGTACATTTGCCCTTCCTTTACTCTCCCAGTGTTTATTGTAGCAGATCCAGTTCATGTCTCCCAGAACCACTAGGCAACATTCACATCTTAACCCCCAGAAGCCTGCTTACTAGTTCTACCTGAGAGCTCTGTCTGGCCACCAGAGCAGGTCAGGATGGAAATACAGAAGGATGAATAAAAGGAATTTGATAGGTACCCCTTTCTTTAATCGCTCACTTTAGGTAGTTATGGATAGTTCCCAGAATTCACCAACAAGATTGAAATGCAGCTGTCCATAGAGATACTTATGTGAAGTCCCTTCCTTGGCTTTCTTCCATTTCCTGGTACTTTCAGTTCATCTATCCATGTTCATCAGGACTTACCTTCAAATTTGATGATTTCCCTCAACTCCTGACTCTGAGTTTCTTTCTGAGTAGAGACATTTATTGTCTGTTTAATGTGTTAAGAACGGAGATGCGTAAGATCAGTCCCCTTAAGGAACAAGGCTAACTGGTATAATGAAATAATTTGTAAACACAGTGGCTATCTTTCATCACCTCTTTCTACTACAGTATATAAAGAAAGGAATCTTGGGTTCTAAACATTCAGTGTGCTCAAAACATTCTGGTCATCATGTATTTTGTTGTAGTCTCCAGAAAATTTCTAAGTTCTAATGATCTCCATATGCACAGTCTTAGTAAGGATTCTGAATTTTCTCACCTTTTATTTAGGATGAAGGGCTTCAAGCCCCCTTTCTAATCTGCTTTATACCCAGCAGAATAGGAACTCTTCCTTCTTTAGCTGCCACTCTGATCATATCATGGTGTTATGGTTTGTGCCTAGTTATCCTCCCAAAGCCTCATGCAGTCATAATGCAAACTTCTAGACTTTGTGATGAATTCATGATCCAGTGCTTGGGTTATAGGGGTGAGTGCTACACCTGGCCTTGAGCAGATAACCTGAATGCAACATAAAGGAGACGGACTTGCTCTCTGTTGCCATTTTGCCACTACTCCCATTTGCTCTTGTTGTTATGCTGTATTCCACCACCATGAACTGCTGCCCTCTTCCATGTGCCAGTCTGCCTTGGAGCCAGCTGAGGATGGACTGAAACTACCACAATCTGTGAGTTAAATAAATCTGTTTTTCCTTATTTCTGGGTGTCAGGTATTTTGTCCCAACAATAAGAGACAAGTAAATAAGACACATGGCCTTTCAGATATCCTTACAATGGTGTCCACATGCCTTCAGGGTTCATGGAAATTCTTCATGAGGAATTATGTCTACAACTTAACTATCCTCCTTTTTTAGTCATTAATCACACTTTTCTACCCTTTCTTGCCTGTTTGCTTGTTTATTTGTTTTTGAGATTGGATCATTGTCTCAGTTACTGTTCTCTCATTGCTGGAACAAATACTCAACACACAAAATGAAGAAAGAAAACGTTTATTTAGCTCACAGTTACTGGAGGTTTCAGGCCATACTCAGCTAAGCTCAAGGCACAGAGGCAGGTAGCAGAGAAGAGCCTGTCATGGAGGGGGAGAAAAGCAAGAGAGCAAAGGGAGAAGTAGCAGCAACAATGGTCACAGAGAGCAAGTCTGTGTCCCTTATGTTACACTCAGGCTATCTGCCCCAGGCTGGGTGTAATACTCAGATCCATAATCCCAGCAGCCCTCACACCCATGACCCCAGTGGATCATGAGTTAATCACACTCTAGAAGTCCACCCCATGACTGCATGAGGCTTTGGGAGAAAACTAGACACAAACAATAACAGTCAGGCTATGTAGTTGAAGGCTGGCCTAGAGCTCACTGTGTAGCCCAGGTTGGCCTCAACTCACAAAAATCCTCCTGCTTCAGCTTCCCAATTACCAGGATTATAGGTGTGCATTGTAACACAGGGCTAATTTTTCTAACTTTAATACCCACATTTTTCTTCTTCACACTTCTGCCTGAAACCATTCCATTTGCCCCTAATCTGAATTTTTTATCTTACATAAATTCTCCTTAAAATATTATTTAAAGGCTTCTTCTTTAAATAATTGCTGGTTCCTTTGGGAATCTTGCTAAAGAATTTTCTCTTATAAAACCTTCCAAGGGGACCTGCAGGTTAGTTCAGTTGTCTAAGCATCTTCTCAGGCTAATGCAGTCAGGCACAGGGGACCTGAGTTCCATCCCCTGCTCTACAAGCCTCACCAGGCATGCCTTAAAGGCATCCTCAGAGACAAAAAAAACCTTCTCAACTTTTAGGGGCTGGGGAGATAGCTCAATAGAATAAGCACTAGTGCTTACCTGGCAAGTGCAAAGACCTGAATTCAATTCCCAGTTCCAGGAAAAAAAAAAAAAAATTCAGTTTTACTCCCAAATCCACAAGATACCTAAAGTCTCCTAAAGTCCTAAAATATTAACTATATGTTTTTCATGTCTGTACACTTGTCTTCCAGATTGTGTATGAGGACATAACTTGATAATATCTATAACATGCTCTGTAAATGAGATTAATTGCTACACTTTGTGAGCTCTTGTTTTCCTTTGCTTCTTTGTTTTATGGTGGGAAATGTGTCATTGTACTTTATCCTTTCATTTTACCCATTGACCATTTAAAATGAATACTTTCTTAAGAAAAATGCTATTTTTTGTTATTTTTTTCTGGCTCTGTATATATACTCCAAATGTTAAAATGTATGCAAAAGCATTAATGATCGATTGCCTATCCTATTGCAAAGAACACGATCTTTAGGTCACTTACAAAAAACTCCTTGTGAGGTGTATTTTACAACAATGAATTTACCAATGATGGATAGATAGATAGATAGATAGATAGATAGATAGATAGATACCTGCTGAATACTCTACAAGCTATTGCTTTTGAGCAAAAGTATTCTGTCATTTCTTTCAGCTACCAAAATTTTAATAGGAATTAGAACTAAGCATGTTTTGATTGTTTAGTGAGACACGTAAAGAGTGTCCTTTTTGTTAGAAATATCAAGTTTGGAAATCATATGAAAAGCCAGAGTTGAAGTTCTGTGGATGATACTTGAATCCATAAAAGAAGATAAGATGGTCCAGAAATAATCAGTCAACAGTCCCAATGTCCTTAGAATAGCAGAAACAATTCTGGACAAGAGCAAGGTAAAGAGCAGCACAATCCTTGATTTGAGGTTATGCTGCAAAGCAACAGTGGTAAAACAGCATGATATTGGCAAAAATCAATCACACTCAAGGCTCAGTGGAACAGAAGGTGCAGAAGCAACCCCAAGCCCACTTAGCTACCTTATCTTTGACAAGGGAGTCCAGACACCTTCCCTGGAAGAAAGTGCCATTTAATAAATGGCACTAGGGAAACTGGCTTTTCACATGCCAAAGATTAAATCTAGACCCATATCTTTTACCATGCACTAAACTAAAATCTGGGGCTAGGGAGATAGCTCTGTGGCACAAGTGCCTGCCTGGCAAGTGCAAGGTCATGAGTTTGAATCCTGGTCCCACAATAAATAAATAAGTAAATAAATAAACAAACCAACAAAGAAAATCAAAATGGACCAAAGGTCTAAATATTAAAACAGAAGCAATCTGCTGGAAGATAGAATACAGAGAACTTTTGAAGAGAGTTGTAGGCAAAGACTTTATGAACAAGACCCCAATCACACAGAAAACAAAAAGAATCAACTAGGATCATAGCAAAGAAACCACCAACGGAGTGAAGAGACACACAGAATGCAAAACAATATTTACAAGCTATTCTTCAGACAAAGGACTAATATCTGGAATACATAAATATCTCAAAAAATCAGACCCCTCCAAATTTATTTTTCTCTTTATTTATTTATCATTATTATTATTTTTAATGTATTTAGTACAGGATCTACAGGGTCTCACCATGTAGATCAAACTCATAATGATCCTCCTGTTCTCAGCTTCCCAAGCGCTGGGATTACAGGCGTGCGCCACCACACCAAGTCTTAGTCGCTGTCCCAATGTGGCCCGAGGGTGGGGCGGCGCTCTGCCTAAGCAGGCTCTTTAGTCCACGGAGCTATCTGGCTGACCCTTATCTTTTTTTTTTTTTTATTTTGTAAAAGAATACAAAATAGTAATTAAGGAAAAGAACAGCAATAGAAACAATATAAAATTTCACCAAAGTAATAGGAATTCAACAATGGTTGCTGTATTGTATGATGTTATGTTCAAGTAGTTGTTTAGGTTACCAGATATAAACATGCAAAATTGGTTAAAACAAAACAAAACAACTACAAAGTTATAAGAAATTAAAAAGAAAAAATTAAACATTAACTTCTTCTTTCAAAAGACCAGTAGGAATCCATAGTCCTATTACCCAAATTATCCTGCGTGTATACATAAATATCTTTTTTTCCAGCTTTCTTTTGGTCTTCATCTTAGTTTTTTCCTTCCAAATGAACAAATTCTTTCCTTTTTACAATCTCTATTGTACCATCTCACTTCAGACAGTATAGCTATTATCAAGAAATCAACCAATAACGAATGCTGGAGGGGCTGTGGGGAAAAGGACCCATCTCCATTGCTCATGGGAATGTAAAATTGGTACAACTATGGAAAGCACCTGTTTAAGCAAGTGCAGGGACCAAGATTCAATCGCCAGCATGTTGTGTAGGCCCCACCCCCCAGGGCTCACTGAGACAAAGATTGAAACTGGACATAGCTCACCTGTAATCCCAACCTTTGGGAGGCCGAAAACAGGAGGATCGCCGGCCTGGAAAGTGCAAGGTCTTGAATTCGATCCCGGTTCCGCAAAGAAAAAAAAAAAAAGGAGGATTATTATGAGTCTGACCTGTGTAGTGAGACCCTATGTAGACTCTGTACTAAAAATATTTAAAAAAAAAAACTATGGAAATCAGTATGGAGTTTCCTCAGAAAACTGAAACTGGAGGTCCCATTTGACCTAACTATTCCTCCAAAGAGTTTAAAGCATCATATCACAGTGATATACTCGTGTTTAGCAGAGTGATATACCACAGTACGCAGCACAATTTATAAGAGCCAAATCTTGAAAACAGTTCATATGCCAATGAGCAGATGAATGGATAAAGAAGTAGTATATTTTTTATACAATGGAGTACTACCCTGCCCTAAAGGAATATAAACATGAGTCGTTTTTAGGTAAATGGACATACTATGAGACCCTAATTTTAAGTGAAATAAATTGGATACACAAGTTTAAAAAGTGCATCGTTTCTCTCAAGTGAGAATCCTAAAAGGCAAATAAGGAGCAAGACAGAGAATGTATTGAGCAGTGGGAAGAGCATGTTCAAACAGGAAGGAGAACAGGAGCAAGAAGAGGGAGAAAGGAAGGAAAAAGGAATTTCCTTAAAGAAAATGGAAAGGGGAAAATGGAAACAAAGCTTTTGTAAATGGAGAAGAAAAGCTGAAGAGAGGAGAGCGGAATAGGAAATTTAAGGTACCAGGGACTGAACTCAGGACCTTGCACTTGCCAAGCAAGCACTCATTCTACTGAGCTATCTCCTTGGCCCCTACTGTAGGTACAGTTTCTCTATGATGAACAATATCATTGGCAAACATATAACAATTAAAAAAATTCCTAAGGCCTTAAGAATGCCTACATCCAGTCTTCTGCATTGGGGAAAATAGAATCCTTCATCTCTAAACTCAAATACTCCTAACTCTCTGAGGTGAGATCTACTGATCTTGCAACTTCTCAGTACCCTTCATATTGCTTTTGTAATTCATATCATAATTAGCTATTTAATAGTTAATTGTATAATCTATTATTTAATTTCCCATATATCCAGTGGAATATATAAGATCTCTGAGGGCAGAAACTATTTTAAAATTCATCATTGTATTCCCAGAATCCAACACAGGGCAGAGGGTGGAGAGGAAGTCTAATAAACAGCTAAATAAATACATTAAATGCTAGTGTCAAATAGAACAAAAGCTTACATTACATTTGGCAATAATGGATCCTGAGACTTGAACAAGAAGTGATTCTACATAGCAATGAGTGAGGAAGTTAGGTCATGTTTATAATAAATTTCACCTGGCGGAGACTGGAATTTCCAGCATTTGCTCCAAGCTTTGTAACTTATTTATACATGCAGAAGTTTCTAGGAACTGTCTGGGAAGTATCATCCTTAATACTAGAGCTTTTTTACCCCTCATAAAAAGATAATACTCAACCGTGATTCATTTTGACTTAAAGAATTAATTATTTTACCAGCAATGCTATTTCATAGCAATATTTTTTTAATCATTAAGCAAAGCACAGGAAACATTGGAACTCTAGTGCCAGGATCTTGCCATGGAACTGTAGTAACTCATGGTGATTTCCTGGTAGCATTACTCAATGATTCATCTCATTTTAGATTTTCTCCTCCAAGCTTTTGCAGTGATCAAGACGAATCTAATAGGTTAGGCCAATACCTGTAGTAGTAAAGCTTTCTCAATCACCTAGGACACATGAGGTTGTGAATGTTCAGCAAAGTTTGAGTGGGATGGACAGATACAAACTCAGCTCTAACCCCAGTACAAGGTAAAGCCAATTTCCCTGAGATTTTTCTTATGGGAAAAAATTAATAAATTCTTATCATTCAAAGTGGGGCCTTCTGCCCTTATTTTCACTCTCTGGACATTTCCATTTTCCCCTTCATTATCATCCGATAGATCACAGAAGATATACTGGGCTCCTACTGTATTCAACAACATCTCCTGGAATTCCCTTGCTTATGAACCTGTGCCCCACAACCAGGACATTCCTGGTATGAAAAGACTTGGGGAAAGTATCAGAAGTAGAATCATGACTGTCATGAATAAGTCTGGCACTAATAGAAATATGAAAAAACTGTCAGAGGGAAAGTGTTTATGAAGAGAAAGGTGGGCCGGTCACAGTACTTCCGATGTGAAGTAATTTGAGCTGTTCATCTGCAGGGTGTGGGCAATAGCTAGCAGATGCAGGTATAAAAACCTTAAGAGCAGCTTCCAAACATCGTAATGCAAACAGAGGATCATACCAGGAGACCACATCACCTGATAGCTTGAGAAAATGAAAGATTCTTTATCTAATAAGACAGCAGAATTTGTTTTGACAGAGGACTGATGCAAGGTGTAAAATACATTATTTTGAGATACCTTGCAGCTACTGTTGAGGGTCAGTTCACTATGCAGTCTAATTTTGATGACCCTTGTTCAGGTGTCTGTTGTCTTTGACCTGATCAGAAATGCTTACAGACAGGTTACATGAAAATGTAACTTGGAAACTTTCAACATTCTCACAGGCTGTGGTCAGAGATTTGATACTATATCTCTTCCTAGATTGGGAACAGAGACAGGTTACTCCAGAATTTAACAATTTGCCCTGAATTTAATAGCTATCAACTTGTGCTTGAGGGCATAAATTTTCATTGCAGAAAGTCAAACTTAGAGATCTACCTAAACCTGAGATTTGGCTTAAATTTCACTCAATCAAATCCTCTGCTATAATCAGAACCATATCTGGAACTAAGATAAATCATTTCTTTTTTTTTTTTTTTTTTTTTTTACAGAACTGGAGTTTGAACTCACAACCTTGCACTTGCCAGGCAGGCACTTGTGCCACAGGGCTATCTCCCCAGCCCCTAATCATTTCTTTCTTGAAGAACATGAGTATGACAAACAATAATATATTGTTATTGGTAACTCTAGAAATCATTGGCCATCATGAATTGTGTAAGGAGTCTTCTATTTTAGCCCTGCATTGATTCCTTGGCAGGGGTGGAGATGATTTAATTTCTCACCAATTATAAGGATCATAGCTGATAGTCGCATAGCAGATGGCAAAAGCATAATAAATGTATTTAATCAAAGTTTTGTATGTCACAAGATATTTCATAAGTAAAAAACCCAAAGCTCCTTGGAATGCTTTCTGTTCTTATGGAGCAGGGAGGCAGCCATGTAGAAATATAATTGGACAAAAAGGATATGACCAGATTCTAGCAGACTGACAGGAAAAGCCAACAAAGTCTATCTGTTCAGATTCTCCTTGACTTCTCTGCAAATTCTTCTCTTAGGAAAAGGTCAAAACTCCTGAAACAAGGGTCTTATGGCCTACATCAGATAGGGTAGGTTCTGCACAGAAAGGTGGGAGAAGTTTAGAGTAATATTTTAGGTGTTGTGGCTAACTTTGGGGAAGACAAATTCTAGTAACTAAGACCTCCCTTGAAGAAGAAAATGGAACAGAAAAGAAGACAGTAAGGAGAAGGTAAAAAAGAGACTTTGTATGTGAAGCTAACTTTTCTTCAGGTCAAAGTACTTGGCTCAGTGCTTCTGAATATTGTATCTTGGGCCAAGGAGATAGCTCAGCAGTCTAAACTGAAGGACCCGAGTTCGAGCTCTGGGACTGTATGCCGTGTCAGCCCAGAGCCAAGTAGGCCACCAAAAGCAGGCATGTGGTGCATAACTGTAATCCCAGTGCTAGGGAGGCTGAGTTAGGAGGACCACTATGAGTCTGAGCTGCATAGTAAGACCCCATGCCAAATAAATTTTAAAAAGAAGAATATTGTGTTCTGAGCCTAACCACTTGCCTGCATCATGCAGTTGCCTTAGGTTGGGTATAATTCAAGATCTTCACCACCAAGATCTTCCACTGAATCTCTTGTGACTCCCTTGGAAATGGTATGTTTTAGATGGGCCTATATTCCCAAGACAAAAACCTTACCCAAGACCAGATAAATAAATCTGGTTTAAATAAATAAACCATATAAATAAACAAAGCAAATAAATCTAGATATCAACTATGTTTTATTAAATAATCCTTCATTTATTAAATGTTTGATGGACTTTGGGGGCAAGTTCAAATACCATGTAATCAAATTTAAAAGCTAGACCAAATCCCATGGCAGAGCTTTTACAGGGACCTAGACTGCAAAACACAGGCTGAATATCTTTAATGGGTGTCTCAGTTACTTTTCTCTCATTGCTGGAACAAAATACCAATATCTAGAATTAAGAAAGGAAAGGTTTATTTAGCTCACAATTTGTGGAGGTTTCATTTCTTACTTTGCTGGCTCCAAGGCAAAGTAGAACACGACAGCAGGCAGCAGCAGAATAGCAGAAACAAAAAGGAAGGAGCAATGGCTAGGGTGGCAGAGAGCAACCGCTCTTCCATCGTCATACTGCATTCAGACTATCTGCCCCAGGGTGGGTGTAGCACTCACACCCAAAATCCCAGCATTGGATCACAAATTAATCACAAACTCTAGAAGCCACCTGAGCACTACACGAGGCTTTTGGAGGATACCTAGATACAAATTGTAATAACAAGCTTAGGCTAACATTTAGTACTAAAATCACAAGGGTCAGTTCCTTGAGTTCACCCTTCCAGTTACACTCATATATCTGAAGACCAGAAGAGTGTAGAACGGAGTTTTTAAAGAGTAATTTCTGAAGCAGTATCAAAGTTACCAGGACATTAGTTAGAAAAGCAGGTGCTTCAGCCCCAACCGAAACTCTGGAGGTGAAGTCTGGCTATCTGTTTAATGAGCCTCTCCCAGTGGATCACCTGTCAAAGTTTGAAAACCACTGCTATACTAGGACTAAATCCATACTCACAGAGGCCATATAATCTCGAGCAAATTAAATATATCCTCTGCTCTGAGTTTCCTCATCTATGAAAAAGGGAAAAATAATTTAAAAAACCTCATTAGAGGACTATTTTGAGGATTAAACAAAACAATGTCAATAAACCACCCAGCACATTATCTCTAGCACTACAGTTTTGATGAAGCCCTTTTATCACTTCCCTTTCCCTCTAAGACTCATAGCTTTGATCACACAGAACAGAGCTCCAAGCTCTACTTTGCCTCATAGCCTTTGTCTGTAAATAGTACACACTCAAGCAGCTATCTAAGTCTCCGGACTGCATTATGACAAACAAGTAGAAAGCACTGACAGTATTCAGGACAACATTACTGGCTAGCATCTAACTTGCCACTGGCTTGGTTACCATCATGAAGAGATGCCCAAGAAACTACAGGCTGCACAGCCCCCATGAGTGACAACACACCTGAGGATAAGGCCTAGTCCCCAAGGCAGTGACCCTGTTTTGCTGGCCTTAAAATCATACCTCTTTTGACTTTCTCATCATTATGTAACTTAACCACATGTCCCTGGCATCCTCTGAACTCACTTCAGAGACTAACTGGCTTGTTTCCTTGTGTTTCCTATGCTCAAAAGAAAGCCATCCTCTGCATGTCTCAATGTCCCAATGTCCCAACCACAGAACAAGGGATTCTACCCTCACCATTTGTCATGGTGCAAGCAACCAAATGTCACCTCAATAAATATTAATGGAAACGAATTGACTGAAGAAACCAAAGTCCCACGGGACATATGGCATTACACTAGACTCTGTGAACAATAGAGTGATAATGGTAATAACCTACGTCTGAGGAGAGTTTTTCAGAGAACTGAAAACATGTGACAATTAAATGCCATGTAATGCTAAATTTATTAGTGGATAATTGAATACAGCCTTAGCAAAGCTCAGGCTGGACAGTACCACCCCTACTAGCAGGACACTATTGTTCCCATCACCACCAAATGAGCATCTCTGTCAACAAGAAAACATAACAGTTTTGGATACAAACTCAGATGAATCACATTAAGTTTACCTCAAAAACACTGAAGCTAAAAACACAGCTTTCTGTAACATGGAAAAATAATCTACAATCCATGATATTTTTAAAAATAACAATGATAACAGTAGGAGTACTAGCTCATATAATGGATTTCAAATATTCTTTTCAAATACATTTTAATCTCAAAGTCAAAGGCATTGAACTCATCCTTGTGCTTGATCCTCAAGAATACTGCAGGAAACACAAAGAAAGGCTTAGAAGGCCTGTAAAAATCTCAAGTATATAGTTCCATTATGGTACCACATGAAAATGATACAATATCAACATGATCATAAAACAAAAATAAAGTTCCATCATGCCTGTCTTAGAGAACACATTTAACCAATGAAATCCAGATAAAAACAGAACTGCTTATAGCAACTATAAGGAATTAAAGAAGTCCACAAATATGTAATAACTTTACATATCTAACTAGTTGAATTTGGTCATTTATATGTGAAAACTATAAAGAAGCAAATCTAGAAATTTCCAACTTAAAATCATATCTGAATAACACTTTCAGATGTGCCACCATCAGCATTCCACATTAATACCTACAAAGACCCAGAGGATGAAATCTCATAGCAACAAAATTGGATTTTAAACTCTTGCAGGATCTTGCAAAGGTGCTATTTATTAAGTAGCAGACTGGAAAACTTACCTTGTGGTTCAATGCTCTGTATGCATTGAAAGTGTGCCCCATTGTCCCCCAAGATTTAGGATCAATATCTACATCAATCACAACACTGGACAGCTGACCTTCTAGCAGTAGTACTATTGTTCTCTTTTTTTAAAGAAAAAAATAAAAATAAAAGAGTTTCAAAACAGGCTGGTAGGAGAGTAACAACTAATACGTTATATATTGTTATCTCCATAGTAATTACTTACAGTATAAGATATGGGCATAAATATTAGCGCAAATCTCTCTTTTCAGTTAACTAAGAAACTAGCTGTATAACCGTCTTAACTATTTTGCATGTATATGTTACACTGCATATTTT
>PVKN010016067.1:0-18100 GCA_004027915.1 Capromys pilorides
AGCTATCTAAGAAGCTGAGGCACAAAGTTAGCAAATTTGAGCCTAGCCTGGGCAAATAAATGACTTAATAAGATTGTCTCAAAATTTAAAGTGCAAAAGGGCTGGAAATGTAATGCAGTTCAATCCCCCAAAACTCCAAAAAATAAAAACAAAAAAGAGGAGATACACTACTAGATTGTACACATTTTTTGAAAATACGATAAAGGCTATGAAAAATTTTACGTCAATAAACTAAACAATTTAAATGAAATGGACATATTCTCTGAAATATACAAACTACCGAAATTTAATTTAGGAAAAATTAGTAGCTTTCATTCCTTTATATCTAAGGAATATATATGGGAATATATAAAGGAATCTTATACAAAGAAAATTCCAGTCCAGGCTGGTCTTACCGGCATATTCACCACGATTTTAAGGAAGAAAGAGCATCAATTCTATGCAAACTCTCCCAGGAATATTGAAGAGTAATTCTTCTCAGCCCATTCTGTAAGGTCAGCATTCCCCTTGACACCAAAATCAGACAAAGACATAAAACTACAAGTCAATACCCTAGCAATTCAAAGGTGCACCTGCAAAAAAATAATACACTGATCTATATCTTGGCATGAACACAAAATTTTATTTCAAATGGATCATGGACCTAAACACAAATTTTAAACTATAAAAAATTCTAAAACAAAGTATAGGAGAAACTCTGACCTTGACCAGGCAAAAATTTCTTAGATCCAATAATAAAAACATGAGTTATAAAAGGAAATGATAACTTAAATTTCATCGAAGTTTAAACCCTCGAATCTTTGAAAGACACTGTTAAGAGAATGAACGGACACAGCGGAGATTGAAAGAAAAATTATAAAATTGATAACTTATTTTTAGACTATAATGAGCTCTCCAAGTTTCATGATAAGAAAAAAAAACAACCCAATAAAACAGTGGAATGGTAAACACACCCTAAGGTATTTGTCAATGAGTCAAGGGATGTATAATTTCAACCTCTTGAGTAGAGATGGAAACTGTGACTTGTTTTTAATCAACAGAAACAAAAATGGGCTATCTCTCCCAGGACTTCCTGCACTATATAAGATTCTGTCTTAGCAGGTGGAGGGGGAGAGATCAACCTGGCTTTGCGGAAGCAAAAGAGTATACTTTGAACACGGCGTAGAGAGAGCCCCATGGCCAGGAACTGTTCACAACCTCCAAGAACTAACAGCACCCTCATCTCTTGTAGTACTGGGGTGTTGAACGTAGGGCCTTTGCACTAAGCTACATTCCAAGTCCTTCTTTTATTATTAGTTGCTATTTTGAAGCAGGGTCTGGACAAGTAACTGCATTGCCAGGGTCGGGCTTAAGCATTCAAAGCAACTGCCTCAGTCTCTCAAAGTGCTAAGATGACAGATGTGCACCTCCATGCCCAGCTAAGTGTAACCTCCAGTTATGACAGCTAAGCAGAAACCAAAGCCTTTGAACACACAGATGTAGGCATCTGCGAATCCTGCCAAAAACCTGCCAGGCTTGAGTGTGAATTCTTCCCTAGTCAAGTCACCAGATGAGAAATCAGCCTAGCTGACACCTTGGCTGTAACCTGGTAAGCTGCTAAGCTAAAGATGCAGCTAAGCCTCACCAGACCTGTGACCCACAAAATCTGGGAGGAGAGAAGCGTATCTTGTCTTAAACTGTGCATCTATGACAATTTATTGCCTGGCATTAGAAAACTGCTACATGGGCAAAAGTTCTGAACAGACATTTCACTAAACAAAGTGTACAGACAGCAAACAGCACATGACAAGATGCTAAACATAATAATTAGAAAAATCCATAATTAAAACCACCAAGAGATATCACTCCACCCTTTTTTAAAACTCTAAGTTTTAGCAAGGATTGGAAACAAAATTTGAATAAACTGATTATTGATCAGTTAAATGGTACCAGACACTTTGGGGAAAAAATGTGACAGTTTCTTGAAAATTGCCATACCTACCATATGTCTCATTCATTTTTCTTCCAGATATTATGGAAGGGAAATGAAAGCTTTGTTCATGAATGTTCATTTTTACTATTTTTTACTGTTTACATTTTTACCATTTTTTAATCTTTTATTTATTTACTTATTTGTTATAAGGTCTTGCCACACAGCTCAGAATCATAGTGATCCTGCTGTCTCAGCCTCCCCAGTGCTGGGATTACAAGTGTGTGCCATGACACCTGGTTTGAGTGGTCTATACAGTATGTGGTGCCTGGGATTGAACCTGGGTCTTGGTGCTTGCCAGGAAGGCACTTGGACCACTGAGCTATCTCCCTGGCCATATAATCTTCATTTGTAATAACAAAAACAAGAAATGCCCCACATGGTAACAACCTCATGGACACAATTCAATGGAATAGTACTTGGTGATAAAAAGAAAGATACCTGCTACCATATGGATGAATCTCAAAATAATTATGCAAATTAAAAGAAGTCATACAGAAAGAATGCTTCCTGAGTGAGTCCACTTATATTAGATTCTAGACAATGCAAACTAGTCCAATGTAACAGAAGGCAGAGAGCAGTAGCTGCTTGTGTATGGGGAGAAGCGAACACTGGAAGTGATGGATAGGTTCGTTATCTTGGCTGGAGGATGGCTTCTGTGATGTATATGGATGTCAGAACTTAAAAATAGGTGTACTTTCCTGTGTGTCAATTATATGCCAATAATGCTGTAGAATTGGAGAAGCAAAAGAATTGGGAATAGAGAATGGCAAAGCTGGTGTTTAGAGATGTTCAGGGAGGGACCCCAGGGGAGGCACCATCTGCACCGAGATCTGAATGACATAAAGAAGAGACCAAGGTGACTAACCCAGAGAAAATGATTCCAGGCAGAGCAAAGGGCAGGAGCAAAGGCCCGGGGCTGCGAGCCATGCTGCGGACATAGAGTGCAACCTGGCAGAAGCAGAGCAAGCAGGGGACAAAGTCGAGAGAGGCAGAGGCCTGGATCCCACAGAATGCATTCTAAGAGGAAAGGAAATCTATTCAATTGCTTTGCATGTAGTTGTGCCAGCTGTCATGTTTTAAAATTAACATTCTAAACCATAACTATCACTTGAAGTAACAGGAGGGAAGAACAGAAGCAAGCAAAGTCATAGTGGATGCTGAAAGAGTTAGGCAGAGATCACGGTGCCCTGCTCTGGGACAGCTGTGGTGGGGTGGCCAGAGGGGTGGAGCCAGGGCTCTTTGGAAGGCAAAGCAGACTTTTTTGTTGACAGGTTGTGGGCAGAGAGGAAAACAGAAGTCAAAGATGACCCTCACGCCTTTGAGATTGACCCTTAGAAAAGTTAATTTGCCCATGACTAAAATAGAGAAATCTGAGCTGTCAGTTTGTAAGATGAATTCAGTTTAGAATTTGTGAAACTGGAGACACCTACAAAACAACCAAGCAAGCTAGTTAGGTCGGTCTGTCATCAGGAGAGAAGACAGAGCAGGAACTGCAGCTATAAATTTTGGAAAGAGTGAAGAGAAGAGGTCCTAGAATTGAGCCCTGGGGAATCCTTATTGTGAGAGGTTAGGAAAGTGATAACTGCTACAGAACAACAGTGAGGAGGGGAGGGAAGTCTTTCAAGAAACACAGTAATCAGCTGTGACAAACATGGCTACAAGTCAACATGAGGACTCTGAACTGGACACCGAATTCAGCAATGTGCAATGCCGGCAGGTGATGTTTCAGGGAGATACAGGAATAAGGTCTTGGTCAGACCGAGCTCTCAGGAGAATTAGAGGTGAACAGGTAGAAACAAGTATTGATGAGTTTTGCTGTCAAAGCAAGCAGAGAAATTGAACAGTAACTGAAAAGGGATGTGGGGGTCGAGGAAGGTGGATTTTTTTTTTTAGATCAAAGATATTACAGTATGCTTGTACTCTGATGGGAACACTCCAGTAGATAGTAGAGAGGTAAAAATTAATGATGCAGGCAAGAGGGGAAGAAAGGACAATTGCAGAGAAAAAGTCCTTGAGCTATGGGAGCTGCAGAAGATAAAGACAAGGAGATGAGGTGAATTGATCCATAGAAAGCTCCAGCCCAAACGCGGTACTCAAACAGAAAGGGAAAATTCAGGAAGCTGCAATGAATGAGTGTCTATGATACTCCAGAGATGTCTCAGTTGTGCCTCTCTGCCACCCCTCTCTAACCACTCTTTGCAGGAGAAGCCACTGAGGCTCTACGAGATGGGATGACCTTCTGTATCCACTCCCAGCCACACAGAACCCCCTGCTGGTCAGCTGAGTGAGGGCCACTGCTCCCACACTGCCCAGGCCTGCTCACCAGCACGACGTCCAAGCACAGAGCCTGATCAGAGGCCAAGTCTTGTAATTTTACTGTTCCCCCTTGAACTGCAGCTCAGCTTCACAGTGGCATATGGACCATTGGTTTCCTTACCACCCTCTTTCCCAGAGATATAAAACCACAGAACACTAAAGCTAAAAGAGACCTCAGAGATTGCCCAGTCCATCCCTCTCATTTCCATAAAAAGAAACTGAGGCACAAGGTTACATAGGCCCAAGCCCAAAGACAAAGCAGAGCAAACTATCATCTCATTGCCTAGGAGCTGTCAGACACCATTTCCCACTTGTCCCTAGAGATGTCAGTGCATGCGCCCGTGTGTACAAAACTGATTTGAAGATGCAAATTGGCTACATCCAATTTCATCCAACTGTCTTCGAAATTTAAGAGCTCTGCTGACATGCACAGAGCAAAGAGTAAATTGCTCCCCTGAGAGAAATAGCCTTGGAAATGGCCTCCTGCATCCCTGTCCAAGGTGTTAGGCAGTCGGAGTTGTCAAGAAGTCTGGGTCTTCTAGATCCAACTATGCCCTTCTTGTGAATGGGGGTGGGTGGGAAGGCAGCTAAGGGATCCCCCAAAGCCCTCCCAACCTGGAAGCAGGTGAATGGACACCTCTGGCCAGGACTTCTCGTGTACTTACCTTAGGGTTGTTTTCTTAAGTACATGCACGTCACTGGGGAGTGGCATGGCCAGTCCTGGGAGTCCTAGCCTGCTGTGGGTTGACAGAGAGGATGAAAGAAACAACAGTTTAAAGTGGCAACTTTGCCCTCAAGGACCTCCAGCACTGGTGCCTGTGTGCTATGTGAGGGACTCCAGCCCAGACAGCCTGGGCCACTGTCTTCTCAAAGGGCTTCACCCAAAAGTAGATAAATCAGAGAACTATAGATCATGTGAGTGGTTTTTCTGCAGTCTTTCAGGAATAGAGGTTGGTTGGTTGGTTGGTTTGTTTTTGTTTCTGTTTTTGTTTTGTATTTAGTACAAGGTCCACAGGGTCTCACTATGTAGATCAGACTCATAGTCATCCTCCTGTTTTCAGCCTCCCAAGCACTGGGATTACAGGCACGTGCCACCACGCACAGTCTCAGTTGCCTTCTCATCGCTCCCCATGGGCAGGGCCAGCATGGCAGGCCAGAGATTGAACCTCAGCTGCTGCACTCTGCCTAAGCAGGCACTTTAGTCCACTGAGATGTCTGACTGGCCCCATAGGAATAGAAGAATTTTTTTTTAAGAAAAAAAATTTTAGAAGCAAAATCTGACTCAAAAAACCATTACTGCCAAAGCCATGATGCTTGAAGCAGGAATGTGGGGGTCATCATGAGCCCTTATATCTGCCTAGTTAAGTTTGAAAAAAAAAAAAAAAAACCACTTTGATTAAATGAATCCACCAAAGGCTATAGAGCTCTGCCTTGCCTCACTCTCTAGTCCCAATGTGTAATGAATCACACACTCACCCTTCTACCTTAAGTTATGGCCAGACCTGGACTCACACCTGTCCTTTCTGCATCCTGATTTTAGCGTCCTCATGACTGATCTGTGCTGTCTCTCTTCTGCTATCTCCAGCCTGCCCCGCGTGTGCCTGAGAGAGACTCCACACCCGTGCTTCTTGGACTGGACCTTCCAAGGCCTCTCTGTAGCAAATGTTGGTGATGATCTTCCCAAATCTCTGTTTTGTTACATGCCAATGGTATCTTTCAGCAAGTGCCTATGCCTCTCTGCCTGAGCTTCCTTCCAGTGTAAAAATCTATTAGCAAAACACAAATGCTGAGAGACACTTTGTCCAGGAAAGCCCATCAGCATATGATCATTGGTAGAGCCTTCTGAGGAACATCATAATCCATCTACAAGCCTGGCTTCCACAACAGGGTCTTGCCCAATAACATGCCCTTTCAGCTTTCTTTAACCTCAATATTCCTCTGCTACTATTTCCAGTGATCATCTCCCAAATTTTTAGAAGCACTCTTGTGTTTGCCCCAAGGAATGCTTCCAAGAGAAGCCAACCCTAAGATATTTGGTGCCATAACATGAGTCAGAGGCAGAGCTCTAGCATAAAGTTCTGGAATAGGATCACATGGCACCAGAGATAAGGACCCCTGCTGATGGTAACTGAGGTGGAGCTAGCCCATGTATTCTGACTGATCTCTATAATAAGTCTAGCTTAGTGCTGCTCAGTGTAGTCCATGGATTGGTACAAACCCAGGACTGTTTGGTACCAGTCTCTAGAAAGCACAGGATCTGAAAGCCAGTATTTGGAAATCTCTTAAGTTCACAGAGTGATTTGACAACTGTTGGTTTTAAATAATTTAAAAATCACGCTTGTGTCATGGATGTCTTTTCATTTCTCTTTTCTTACTAACTGATCAGTTCACATAATATTTTTTTAAAAATAAAGCCTTCACAAATAATGTGAGAACTAGCATGGGCCTTAACTTGAAAGCTATAAGAGTTGCATTAATTATGTCAATTATTGAGTTGGCCGGCTGTTAACTGTCCCCAAGGTTCTGAAGGAAAAACTGACAAACTCAGTTAGTATGACTGTTCTTGAAAAAGCCAGGAGGACTCCACAACCATGTTTAAAAGAGCCTTGCCTCCTGCAGCTGAGAGGCAGACTGTACTGAAAGTCAGACTTAACATCTGCATATAAGAATGGCAGAGTTACCCAGAAGGCCAGATTCACAGCCTCAACAAGCTTTCAATGCTAATAGCGGGGACCTACTAAGAAATGCATAACATCGTGCAACTTCCAATAAGGACAGTTGGGATCCTACCTTTCAGAACCTTACAGTCCCAGTTTCCTTGAATTCTCCGAGGCCAGAAGAAATATACAGAAAAGACATGCAATACAGGGACTCCTGAAAAATGTCTACCTCATGGGGAGTTTGATGTATTTACAGCCTCCTTCTGTCATCTTCCAGGTAACTGAGTACAAAAATCTAATGGCTACACATAGATATTGATAGAAATCTCACATGGACATCCTGACTACACCGTAGAATCACCAGTCACCAGAGAAAGCCGTCTGCCTCACCCACACTACACTCTCCAATGCACATGCTTACAGTCAAACACACCCACATGCCCACACACATACATGCTCATGCCCACACACTCAGCCACACATTTGCAAACCTCATCTCACCCGCATACCTTCACACACTCATTAGCACATGGATGTGCACTCATATCCTTATTATGGCTGGAATATTTTTATTCCCTCCAAACTTCATGTTGAAATGCAACCCTTAATGCAGCACCACTGTGAGGAGTAGCATTTTAGGAGGTGTTAAGGTCTTCATTGCTGTCCCATAAAAGAACAGTTTACAGAAGTGTGCTTTCTCTCTCTTAGAGAATTTTTCCACGGAAGGACACACCATCTGTCCCCTTGCAGCCCTTCTGCCTTCTGCCACTTGAGGACACACAGAAATACCCTTGTCAGATGCTGGTGCTTTGGACCTAAACTTCACAGGCTTCAGAACTGTGAATGAATACATTTCTGCTCTTTGTAAATTGCCCAGTCTGTGTTCCACTGTTAGAGCAGCACTAAACCAACTACACATCTACACTAACACACTAAAACATACACACAAGCACATGCACACACACATACTGAGACAAAATGAGCAAAATTACACTATATCTTAGATGGAATCAGAGACAAGTAACAGCTTCAGAACCTTAACACAAGGTAGTGGTCCCCATGCAGGCCCATTTAACACATCAGAGAATTCAGACAGCTCCTCACAGATGACAGTGGACTATTAAACTAACCAGGCAGTGACTCAGTTGCAATTTGTTTGCCAGGTATGTTTGGTACAATGCATCCACACAGCCTCCAGCAGATAGGATTCAGTTTCCAACCCAGTGAATGCATTCTTTTCAGTCCCCCATGAGGAGCAGAACCGGTGTACATTGACTTAGGAGGCACAGCTGTATGGATGAATGCTTGTCCCTGATCTGCTTAACTCTTCTGCTGTCTGTCACTGTAGAGCTCAAAGAGACACGCAAGATGTGTGTGCCAGGGTTAGGAGAGAAGCTCTAAAAAAACTTACAGCCTGAAACAGTGTAAAGTTCTTAAAGGACTGGCGGTTGGTGCATGTTAAGATATTTCCTCCAAGGTAAGGGAGAAATCAGTAGAGCTTGCTATGGTTTGGGCATGGTTTAGCTATGAAGTGAGGAGAGCTTTAAGAGATCAGACCTAGCCAGAGGTTATTATGTCTTTAGGGGCAGGGCCCCTGGAAAGGATCCATACTGGCCTCCTGAAGTGAGCTAGTTACTCACAGGAGAGGAAGCCTGGCCCCTCTCCTCTCTGTGGTTGCCTATGATCACTTCCTCTTGCGTTCACTTGAGCTGCTGTGATACCATCCTGCATGAGGTCCTCACCAGAACCTGGTGCTAGCACCATGCCTTATTCTCCAGAACTGTGAGCCAAATAAATCTCCTTTCTTTATTAAGCACCCAGTCTTGGATGGTTCATTATAGTAACAGAAACTGAACTATCACAAATGTGAAATAGCTTACCAGTCCCCATACTTAGTACCATAAGACTTGGAAGAATGTTGTATAGACTGTTTGCTGAGCTTAAGAAGAGGAATTCTAGAGCAAAACTATGTTTTCTGAAGGAAAAAAAAATCAAACTTATCATTAATAAAGGGACCTCAAGCACACGCCCTAGTAGATGCTGAGCACACAACCATGGCGAATCAAAGAACAGGACCAGATTGCTCCATTATTATCTGGGTATTTTCAAATTCCTCAAAATCAAAAGTTATGAGAATCACTGTATCATTCGATGGAAATGACCCAATCATGGTCAGGCCCAGGCAGGTCCAGAAGACACAAATAGGTGAGCTAGATCCTATGTCACCTACTTTTTCTGCACCACTGTTAGTCTCTTAGTTCCATTTGTAGTGAGTTCCCTGCCACCAGCTGGTAGAATAGGAAAGCACTACGTCTGAATCAGATAAGTCAACTCCAATGCTGATCAGTCCCAAAAGTGGACCACCTACTCCCAAGAGACTGAGGCAGTGGCATTTCTGGAAGTCAGCCAGAAAGGGAACCATCCCTGTAGACAGGCCCTTAAGCACTTCAGCTGGTTAACCATGTGGTTTAATGAGAGAAAGATGGCTATGACACTCATATACTCCCAGGAAGTGGTGAGTGGCTTAGCTAGTTATGGTACAAGCTATGAAAGAGGAAACATTGGAAGGTGGAAGCTGAGATCTTCCTCCAAGTATTCCAGAGGGTGTCTCTACGAAGAAGCATTGAACAACCAAATAGACAGGATTCTGAGGTCAGCCAGCCTTTGTCCTTACCCAACCTTGACAATAGAGCCAGGGTGATAGGAATAGAGATCTACCTGTGGCCATCTTCTTACTGAGGCTCACACAGCTCCTGCTATAGACTCATATGGCTCCTCATGACCCATCCTGAGCCCTCAGTGTGATGCCTTCCCTCAAAGGACATCACAGCCACTTCACAGCAAGTTGATGCTGTCTGAATTCCTCACCCCTGAAGATGGGTCTGTTGTGACTGAACTGACATGTAGTCTAGGAACGGCTTTGCCTTTTGACACATAATGTTTCAAATAGAACCACTACCAATACTCACAGAGTATCACATTCACTGTTACTTGATCCTACATAATAATACAGAGGCCCCCAAACTTCACTCTATAGGGAAGAGGTGTGCCAGAGGGGACAAGAGCACAGGACCAATAGGTCACCATGTGTCCATCTCCTATAAGATGCCGGTCTGCTAAAGCTTAAGAAGGGCCCCGTGAGGGTTCAAGTAGGCATCAGCTCAGTAATGATGCCTGCGGGGCTGGGCCTTGTGAAAAAGCACATGTGAGCTAATGGTGACTTTAGGGTGTGTGTCCCCATCATATGTGTCAGGAAGTCAAGGTCTGTCGGGAGAGGTAGCCCTTCTGATCTTCACCCCCAGGACCCACTTTCAGAATTTGTGCACCTGGTCCCCACATCTTCAGTGTTTGATGAATCCAGTTTAAGGTAAGGGAACACTCAAGCAGGGGCAAAGGAAGGCTTTCTCAGGATACTGTGGTCTCCTCATGCCAATGCACCCACAGACAAAGAAAGAAATAATGAAACTGGGTGGGAAATTGACTGTGACAGATGTCAACAGGAGAGTTCTTGCTAATGTCTAGAACTCAGGCAATCCACTGGGGGCTCCAGCTGGTGCTTCTGGGTCCAGCAATAGCTGTGAATGGGCAGCTGTCTCAATAAATGGCCTAACCAAGCCATAGCAACTGAGGGCTCAGCACCTCAGGGGTAATGGCAAACAAGGTATTGCAGAAATGTGGCTCAGTGTGAACCACGCTTAGAATTGGCGGTACAGGAGCCCTGTGATAAATCCCAGTGACAACCTCAGAATCAATTGCAGCAGCCAGCACTTCAGCTTGCCTCACTAACCCACTAGGTTCCTATTTTGGTAAAAAAAAAAAAAAAAAAGAAAGAAAGAAAAAGAAATGAAGTCAGCACCCTGTGGAAGAAGCCGTGAGGACATCACTGGCACGTGAGAGGATCTAATAGTGCCCCTGGTGGACTGCGGCAAATGCTGTGGTTTCCTGCTTGTATCCTGGAAGCACTGATGGCTCCAGGGCTTAGCAACAGTATCCTACCACACCTGAAGCTCTGCACCTTGAACTTGCCAGAAGGATGGGCCCTTGATGCCCCCGAAGCCTCAGTCATCTTCCAATGGCAGGGAGGCATGGGAGGATGCCTATTCAGCCCTCTCCCCCTTCAGGTAGAATAGTTCTCCAGTCTTTTCTGTACCATCTTCCTGGACTGAGCCCCAGATTCCCCCAGATGCCACCTGCCTAACCACACACTCTTTCTGTGCTCTTTCCCCTGCCCTGCCTCCTCTCCCTTCCCCTTAGCATTGTTCCCTGGAATCACCTAAAAAAGGGACTGACACTCTGATTTATGCCTCAAGATTCCCTGCAAGGGCACATAAACCTGAAACAGTCCCCCAGCCCGACTCTAGGTGCAGTCCCCCTCCCAGGATCTCCTTCTTGGGACACCACATGGTTATCTCAACTTCTAGGCTCCTTTAAAAGCAGCTCTTCTGCTCCTGGCAGAGGCAGCTTTCAGAGGCCCTCTCCCTTTGGGTCGCTTTACAGATGCCTGCGAAAGAGCATGACCCAACTCTTTCTCCACAGCTCTGCATGGGGTTGCATCCCGCATCACCAGGGTGTGAATCCACCTTGCCCAGGAGCCTGAGGAACCAAATACCTTGCACCCAGCACACAGTTTGTTCAAGTTCAAGGTCTCTGAACTCTCTGCAGCTATTCAACAAAAAACAGAGCAAATCAGATAAGTAGACACTTTCTATAAACAACAAAAAAAAAGTTACATAGAAGACATGAGGTCAGAGATGGTCCCTTCCCAGTGCTCTCCTCCTCCTATATCTCTGGGCACTCTTTAGGGCCCAGGCACTATCCTATCATCCCCCAAAATGAGTAGCACTCATCCTGCCAGGCACCAGCTTCTACACAAGAGAATCTGGACAGCCTATCCCTTCTGAAACATGAACTTTTCCTCTGGGGAAAGAAATTCTACTCTCATCACTTTTGTTTCTCACAGCACTGGAAGTCCTGCAACCAAAGAAATTAGGCAAAAAAAAAAAGAAAGCATCCAATTCAGGAAGAAACAAATTAAATCAGCTCTGTTGCAATGATGGGATTTTACATATAGAAAACCCTATGGACTCTACCAATAACTGTTACATACAATAAATTCAGTAAAGTTGCAGGGAAAAAAACTGACATGCAAAAATCAGTGTTCCTGTATACAAAAAATTAAATACTCAAAAATGAAATCAAAAGTACAATCCCAAAGTAAAAAAGCAATTAATTTAACTGAGAAGGTAAAGAATACATGTGCTGAAAACTATAAAACAACCATGAAGGAAAATGGAGAAGACTCAAATAAATGGGAAATATCTACTGTAGGAAAAATAGAAAGAGTAATCCAAAAATTTGTACAAAGTCACAAAGGACCTCAAACAGTCAAAGCTATCTTGAACAAAACGAGCAAAGCTCGGAACATCACCCTCTGATTTCAAAAGATACCACAGAGCTATGAGAATAGCATGGTACTGAGACAAACAAACATAAAGACCAATGGCACAGAACAGAGAGACCAGAAAAAAACCACAAATCTACAGCCAAGAGGTGTTTGGCAAAGATACCAAGAACAAACAGTGGAGAAAGGATGGTCTTCAGTAGTGGTTTGGGAAAACTGGATACCCACAAGGAGGAGAGTGAAATTGTCTCGATGAATTTGTCACATACAAAAATGGATGAAAGACTTAAAAGTGAGATCTGAAAGCATAAAACTATTAGAAAAAACATATGGGAGGAACCTCAATGTTGGCAAGCATATTCTGGGCAAGACCTCAAAGGCACAGACAACAAAAGGAAAAAGAGGCAGCTGGGATCCTATGACACTAAAGAATTTCTGTGCTGAAAGGACAACAACCAACAGAGTGAGGAAACAGCATATCTGCAAACCATCCATCTGACGAGGAGTTAATATTCAAATATTTAAGTAATTCAACTCAATAGGAAGAAGGTAACTGGATTTTACAATGAACAAAGGACCTAAGTAGACGTCTCTCAGAAGAAGACCTACAATGGCAAATAAGTATATGAAAATGTCCAGTGTCCCTAATCATCCAGGAAAGCATATTAAAATCACAAATTGGTGAGATAGAACCTCAGCCTGATTAGATTGGCAGTTATAAAATAATAATTATGAGTGTCAACAGGATTTGGGGTGCAAAAAACACTTATGCACCACTGGAAGAAATGGAAATGGGTACAGCTATGTGAAAAACAGCATGGAGACTCTTCAAAACATTAAGAGGTGCTTGACATGGTGGCATATGCCTATGATCTCAGCACTGGGGAGGCTGAAGCAGAAGGACTGCTACAAGTTCAAGGTCAACCTAGGATACATAGAGAGTTCAAGGTCAGCCTGTACGGTATAGCAAAACCCTGTCTCAAAATTTTTTTAAAAAAATGAAGAAATGTAACTAACGTATGATCCAAGGATCCCATATTGTAGGACATTGTCAAAGGAAAAGAAGCCAGTATGTCCCAGGGACATCGGCACACCCAGGTCATTGGCAGCACTTGCACAATAGCTAAGACATACTCAGCATCCATCAATGATGAATGGATAAAAAAAACTTGAGAGGTGGAGACTCAGACATCATCCAGTCATAAAAAATGAAGTGCTGTTATTTATGACAACATAGGTAAACCTGGAGGACACTACATTAAAGGAGGTAAACTACTTACAGAACTATTCTTATATGTGAAATCCAGAAGTGAAATTTAGAACAGTGACTACCAGGGCCCAGTGGAGGGGAATGGAAAGAGAAAATACGGCCAAAGCACACAAAGTTCCAGTTAGATGAGAGGACTAAGACCTGGAGAGCTACCATAGAACATAATTGCTATAATTAATAATAATACACTGTATCCTTGAAATCTGCTAAGAGAGCAGATTTTAAATGTTAAGTGTATGGTGTGATAGATATGTTAATTCATGTGACTTCATCTTTTCACAACATATATGCATAGCAGGGCAATGTGTTATCCACCAGAAATACATGCAGTTTCATTGCTAATTTAAAGACCAATAAGCTTTTTTTCTTTTAAGAAGATGAATTTCCAGGAGGGAAGTTTCAAGCATCATGATATGTGGGCAGCTACCTGGGGCTCTCGGGACTTCTCGGCATCCAGAAATCACACCACTTTGACAGCCACCAGTGTGCCTGTGTCAAAAGGAGCTCGGAGAACCTCTGAGAGCGCTTGGCTCCCAGCAGGGGAAGAAATTTAGCCAGAAACCTAGGCCCAGAGGACGAGCCTATGTGCAGTGGAGGGGCAGGGAGCGAGGCCACATCACAGAAGAGAGGAAGATAAGTGTTGAGGAGGAGCTTAAGAGATGAGAAGCGTGAAGCAAAGGGCCACCACAATCCCTCAAAACAGAACACACAAATACACACAACCAAAGGGGAAAGAAACATCAGCAGAGACCACGGAGGAAATTTAAAGTTGTTATGGCAACTGGAACAGGTGGATGGGTACTTGTGCTTGCTGCATTTACAAAATTAAAGTAAGCCTTGCATTTGCTGACTAATTAAATAAATGCCTTCTAAATATGTCTACTCCCCAAGCCATCAGGCCCAGAGGAGTACAGGGAACATTAGAGGTCTTATTTACTTTGGGGCTCTGAGCATTGCCCCTTCAGGTGGCTCCTGAAAGGGCAATGCTCAGAGGAAAGTGGGAAAGTGGGGCCAAAGGTAGCTTCCAGCTGAGAAAGCCAAAGCACAGAATCTCTCTGGAGTCTCTAAACAAAGGAGGAGGAAGGAAGGAGGAGAGCAGGCAGGCCCAGCAGGGCCAAGTGTGTCCTGGGGCTGGGCCATCAGTAGCTCCCTTCCAGCCAGCCTGAGACAGGACTGCAGTAGAAGGAGGCCGGGTGATGCTTGGGTCCCCAGGTGCAGAGCGGTGGAAGAGGAGGGCAGGGGCCAGAGTCCAAGCTCTGTCTAGTGACACTGTGAGGTTCAAATAAGGCAGCTGGCTGCAGGAGACGATTTTCTTTCATTGTGGAGGCTGGATTAGCTTATTTAAAAAAAAAAAAAAAGAAAAAAGGGAGACCTCTACTAGCTTTATAGATCTTAGCTGATCTTCCCTGGGGAAATAAATTACACATAACACTGTATACAAACACAGCTCCAAACACAACCCCAGCTGGCAACACGGTGGCACTTGTCTCCCAGGGGAAATAAATTCCAATGTCTATATATCTCTATCTATAGATACATACACAGGAAAGGTCACACCATGTCTCCTTCAACGTTCCTTTCATTTGAAATTGAACAGCAATCATTGCGTTTGGTCCCCAGCAAAGGAAAATAACCAGTGAATTAGCTCTCCTACACAGGCAACACGTGCCCTCTGTTATGCTCACGACCAAAGTAAGGCAAGGTGGGCAGCCCTGGGGTGCAGAAATGGGCATGCCTGGAGCATCTCAGGATCCCTGGAATCCCTGCTCATCTCACAGGTGACTGAACCTGCTGCTGTTTTTCCTCCTCTCTCTTATGGGTGGTGATGGGGTGTGTGTGTGTGTGTGGTGTGTGCCTGTGTATCTCTGTTCCCAGGACAGGTCACATCCTCAGGTTCCTTCCACAGCTGCAGCCAGCCCAGTTACTACTGTCATTCCACCAAGTTTGAAAGCTTTGGAGCCAGGGTCTCCTTTCACAGGTGAGGAACCAAAAAAAGGGGGCAAAATGTACATAAGCTCTGTGAAAGCAGCATGACATGTCCTTCATTGACTGCTGTGAGCAGGATCTGACACATAAAGAAAACAAGGAAAGAAGAAGAGAGGGTGGTAGAAGGGAGGAAAGGAGGACACATGGGACAGCCTGCACTTTCCACGACTATCTGCAGCCACAGAAACCTGAGCAGGATCCAAAGGATGGTCTCAACCTCTCCATCCCTGGCTGCTTCAGTGCCTGCTCCTGCCTCCTGGCTCCTCTTTTCATGTATCCCTGTTTGAACTTGACCTAGTTTTCATGTTACTTGGGCCTGGGACACACTAGGATGAGACTTCCCATGGTTGTTTCCCTGAATCTAAAGACTAAGACTCAGGCAAGAAATAGAAACCTCAACCAAATACCTGGATCCCAGGGTTGAAGTCAGCTTGAGTCCCTAAGCCTCTGCGCTAGCAGAAAAAGACAAGACCCAAGACAGAGCGCAGGCCCAGCATGTGAGTGAGATGACCCAGAGCTCACCAGTCCTCACTGAACCCAGAGCCTAGCCCAGCATGTGAGTGAGACAACCTGGGGCCCACAGGACTTTCATTCAATCCATAGCTCAGGCCCGGCTTGTCCTGCGTGGAACCCTGTGGCAAAACTCCCTGCAGAAGTTCTGCAAAGTGCTATACAGAGGAAGACCCATCCAGCTGATCCAGGAACAGCACATCTTCCCAGAGTGGCACAGAAGGTTCACCTCCAAGGGCTTTAGACGGAAGAAGTGGAGCTCAGCAGCCAGACCCAAGCTACAACAACCTAGATGAGTTTGAACTTGGCAGGTCCAGATCTGGTGCTAAGGTAAGAACTCTACCAAAGCTCTACACCAAAGGTTAGAAGACAGACCTATACAAAATGACAAAGAGAAGGAGCAAAATGCACTTGCAAGCTCTGAGCCCACTCAGAAAAACAATGCAGGAGACAATAATGTAGAAGAAATTGGAAATCACACACGTGAAATCTCTGAAATAACAGCATTGGAAATTAAAAAAAAACAACTGCAGAAAGGTATAGAGGAAATCAGATGAGAAATAATTTCTGAAGTAAAAAAAGAAATGATAACTATAATGAAAGAAGTACTAAGTGCTCCCAAAGAAGACACTGATAAAAAAAAATAGAGAATAGAAAAATGATGGAATCCCTGAATGAGCAATACAGGAAAGAAACAGAATGCATGAAGAAGATTCAAAGTGCTATACAAGAACTTAAAACCTCAATCACAAGCTGGAAAAACCATTTCAGTGAAAGTGAAAATAGACTTTTAGACCTTAAAGACACCGTTGCAGCTAGTGAACAGGTAAGAAAAGATCTCTTAAAAACAACTAGGATGCAAGAAAAACTAATTCAACATCTGCAAAACGATGCAAAGATAAACAATGTAAGACTAATAGGCATCAGTGAGAAAGAAGGAGTCAATTCAAGTGATATAAAAAGAATATGGGCAGAAGTAGTAGCAGAAAACTTCCCAAATATGGGGAAACAATCCAACATTCAAGTAACTGAAGCATATAGAACTCCAAATAGCATTAGCCCAATTAAAACTACACCCAGGCATACAATAATAAAGATCCCAGAAATTCAGCACAGGAACAGTATACTAAAAGCCACTAGAGAAAATAAAAGATCACACTTAAAGGAAAACCCATCAGAATAATGGCAGATATCTCTTCACAACCCATCAAGTCAAGAAGAGCATGGAGCAAAGTACTTCAAGTCTTGCAAGAAAATAAATTCCAACCCAGACTGATACACACTGCAAAACTCTCTTTCAGGTATAACGGAGAAGTGAAATACTTCAATGACAAAGAACTGAAGAATTTTATGATGACAAAGCCAATTCTACACAGACTCCTAAAAGGTATTCTAGAGAGGGATCAAAATGACCATAACTCCATGAAGGAGAATGGAAAGAATCCACCAAACAGGGCAAACAAGTAAACACAGGAGAAAAAGATGTATGCAACAGCAGTCTTTCAATTATTCTTTTATATACAGCAGCAAAATATTTCCATCAGCATACTCTACAAATGTACTTCTGCACCCTATGGGTCACGATTCCATCCAGATCTACAGGGTAGATATCAAGGAAATAGCAGTAGCTCAGTCCCACAAGTGGCACCTGGCCATCAGTAAGCATCATGGACACTGTCTACATCCACGACATACTAGAATTTTGTGTGATATCCTTTCCCCAAACTGTTAGAAGTTCTGGTCATATGTTTGCAATTCCAGTATTTATGTTATTTTTTGTTCTTAGTAATTCTTTACTATCATGAAAACTTCTTCTTAGTTGAATTGTTTTGAAATATTGAATCTTGAATTAGTATTTAATTAATTTTCTGAATGTTGCTTAATCTTAATTTTTGTCTTAAGATTTATACTGTCTCTTGACTTACAATCTACTTATAATACATGATATGATATTTTCTCCTAGTATTAAAAACTTTAAAAAGCAT